>JALLBI010000384.1:0-17493 GCA_036940125.1 Mediolabrus comicus
AGTAAGAAGTGAAGAAAGATGGGAGACGCCCCTGCAACCGAAACGATAGTTAACAATTACATCGCTGGTCAAATCTGCAAACCGGTCACGAACAAATATCTTCCCATCCTGAATCCCTCCACCTCTTCCCAAATCGGTCAAGTTGCCCTCTCCACCTCCCAAGATGTCAACACGGCCGTAGCCGCCGCCCATAGTGCCTTCGATTCATGGAGCTCACTAACTGTCAAAGCACGTGCAGCCTATATGCTCAAATTCCATGCACTGGTACGTGAACATGCAAACGAGTTGGCTACATTGATTGTGCTTGAAAATGGCAAAAACATTACCGAGGCACTTGCCGATGTCGCCAAAGGCAATGAAACGGTAGAGTACGCCTGTAGCTTACCACAATTGATGCAGGGAAAGATTGATCGTGTTAGTGGTCAAGTTACCTGTCAAGATCGCCGGGATGCACTCGGGGTAGTTGCGAGTATTGTCCCCTTTAATTTTCCTTTAATGGTGCCCATGTGGACACTTCCCATTGCACTTGTGACTGGCAATTGCATCGTATTAAAGCCCAGTGAAAAGGTACCACTGACAATGTACAAGGTGATTGAATTATTTGAAAAGGCAGGATTTCCAAAGGGGGTAGTTAATTTGGTGAATGGTACCAAAGATTGTGTTGAGGCATTGATCGATCATCCACAAGTAAAGGCTGTTACGTTCGTTGGTTCGTCGCCCGTTGCCAAAATTGTGTCTGATCGGTGCCACTCTCTGAATAAACGATGTACTGCGTTGGGCGGGGCTAAGAATCATTTGATTGCATTGCCTGATTGTGATGTGGAAGGTGCTGCGAGTGATGTTGTTGTGTCTTATGCTGGGTGTGCCGGACAGAGATGTATGGCAGCATCTGTTTTATTGATTGTGGGGGACATGGAGGGTGGTGCCCAAAAGGCCTTGTTAGATAAGGTTGTTCAAAAGGCATCAAGCATCAAGGCAGGTACATCTGCAGGTCAAATGGGACCAGTTATCGATTCACAGGCGATGGCAAAGATTTTGAGCTACATTGAGCAATCTGAGAGTGATGGTGCAAAGATTCTACTCGATGGGCGTACCTGGATTGAGCAAATGGGTGGTAACAAGGGCAACTTTATCGGACCAACTGTTATCCTTCATGCCAATAAAACTGACAAAGCCATGAGTGAAGAGATATTTGGTCCCGTTCTCAGTGTCTACAACGTGGCTACCTGGCAAGAGGCAATCGAGATTGAGAATGCTAATCCTTTTGGCAATGCAGCAGCAATTTACACCACGAATGGAGGGCATGCTGAATGGTTCTTGAAGAGGGTTAGGGCTTCAATGCTTGGCGTGAACATCGGGATTCCGGTCCCAAGAGAACCCTTCAGTTTTGGAGGTTTGTATGGTACCCGGAGTAAATACGGTGATATGGATATCACAGGGGATGGTGCGATCGAATTCTTCACAAACCGGATAAAGATCACAAGTAAGTGGCCGACACCTTCTGCTCCAGAATATGCCATGGGTACGAAAGAGGGTGCCGTGACGATGAATGGTGGTACTGATCATGCTAATTTTGCTGGCAGGATGTAAGACTGGGGCTAAGAGCTACAACATAATATAGGGGAGACGAATACAGAAAAGATGTTGCAATATTATCCACATTGAATGCTNTTGAATGCTAAATGATTACTTATTGCAACAAATATATTAAGAACATGGGTGAATTTTAGGTTGCAATTTCATCCTACTCCTCGGTCTCTTTTAAAATGCACCACAGCTCGCTATAACAACTTTTGCACTTGTCTGTCCACCTTTAGATCCGACGGCCTCGATGGCTTTGACAACATCCATTCCCTCTACAACGGATCCAAAGACAACGTGTTTGTTATCCAAGCTAGTTAGTGGCTTTTGCTTTGTGCCTACACACAGTTAGAGATGTTTGTGTGAGCGAAAGAAAGAGGAGTTAATGATTACAATTACATCATTGCATGTTGTATTCGGTGAGCATGAGACAACTTCTTACATAGAAAGAATTGGGAGCGATTGGTATTCGGTCCAGCGTTAGCCATTGAAAGGACACCCGGTCCGGTGCTTGATTTGAAAGCGATATAGTAGCATGGTGAGAAGAGCTTTTTGAATGAACATAGACTGATAGAAAGAGCGAATACTATAAACTTCCAACTTACTGCTTCAGTTCGAAATTCTCATCCTTAAACTGAGCTCCATAGATCGATTTAATAGAACTCATCGTGGGCTATTGAACGGTATGCTCAGCAAGAAAATATNGGGCATAGTACTCGATGCGGGCTATGCCCCGGTATGCTCAGCAAGAAAATATTCCATCGGGAACATTTTCAAAAGTGTTCCCCCAGTATGCAGAGTGACATTTGAACACAGCCGTACAGTAGTGTGCGATGACTCTTCATTCATCCAAGAGTACATACAACTTTTCTCACAAATTCATGTCATTTTTAGAACGTTCCTATGGCAAAGAGGGTAATTCCGGACGTTTTCCGCCGCCGTACCACCTCCATCCTCCACCCATTCCACATCGAACTGTGAACGTGATGTAACGGCAACAATCATGATGAGGCCAACCAGAGGATTTGTTTTTGTCTACATCATCATAATAGCACTACACTCCTCGATAGGAGTGTCCCGTGCTGCTATCAATGATGCTGACGATGATGCAATAGTCGATTGTCCAGGAAAGGATGAGCCTTTTGTGACGACATGCTCTGGAAATGGCAACGGAGAAACTGAACCAACCGTCGATGCAGATGATGATAGAAATGATAACGCTGACTTTAATGAAGAAGATCTTGTGAATGAAGTTCTAGAGGATGATTCAGAAAGAAATCACCCGTTTACGGCGTATGAGGACGAAGAGCCTAACTCTCCTTCATCGGCAAGCAATACTGCTAATGAATTTTGTGATACATCGTACGACAAAACACCCATGCAACAACTCACAGAGAATCTACATACAATTACCAAACGCTATTATGACCCGCTACCCCGCAATGGGAAAGCTGCGATTGGAGCCAGTCTTGGCTTTATTGCGTCAAGGATATGTCTGGGTGTAGCTAATCGGGTGTTTCGGTTGGCTGGGGCAACATGGGTACTTTCGGAGATGCTTTATACCAGTGGCTTTTGTGATGAGTATGAGTGTGTTCCAGAGGAAGCTCGACCATGGATTCACATTCTTCGCAGAACGTTGGCGAACCAAAGTATGAAAGTACGTGCAATGGCTAGAAGGATTTATGATCAGGATAGAATTAGAGAGCTTGCCCAGAGGGATGAATTTGTGGCCGCGGGATTTGCTTCTGGTGCTTTCATTGGATTTGTTATTTAATAGAATCATTCATAGTTACTTGAGAGACAATTCACTCACTTACTCACAACTCTGCACGTAACAACCCAATTTCCCTTCTCGTAGCATACGTCCAACACTTCAACACCAGGCACTCGTTCACACAAGCTCTCCAGTTCCCCCTTCCGATACATGTGACAATACCTTTGGAAGACAACCAAGTTCTTCTTACTATCAAATTCAGCCCCATCATATTGCTCTGCCATCATTTCAGCAACTCCTTTCCCCTTGGACTCTGTTGAAGTAGTGTCACCGTTATTGATACCATTTGAGTCTGCACCTGGTGTCTGTAAATACTTTGGCTGTGCATTGAAGGGTACAAGTAGATCAGTCCCGTGGAACTTGCGCTTGCTATCATTCTCCTGCTCAAGCGCCCATGCTTGTACATTAAACCTACCTCCTACCTTTACTATTCGTTTCAGCTCAGCTAGACATCTGATACGCCGTGCTTCTGTGGATAGGTGATGCATGACGGCAATGCAAATAGCAGCATCACAACAATCACTTCGTAGAGGAATATGTAGGCAATCTGCCACAGCCACCGCTGGATTTTCACTCAATGCACGTTTTGACTTGGAAAGTCTTTGGTATTGTGGTCCATCTAAACTCTTTCTATTGCATTCATCCGCTTCATCGCCTCGTGTTGCAGCAGTCTTTAGCAATGGTTCACTTATATCTGTCCCGATCACATATGAACTTTTCAATATCTCGGCAAAATACTTTCCATCTCCACATCCGATATCTCCAATGATGGATCCAGGAGGCAAACTCTCGATAAACTGTGTTGCACCAGGCCATAAAACTCCTCGTTTGCCTCTTGTGTGGTGCCATTGTGTTGCAATTGCGTCGTAAACCGCATGAACATGCTTGCTCTCAGTTTCAGGCGTTATCAACTCTGATCTATCAACAGACGAGAATATATTCTCATCGCCATTCGTTTCACACTTATTTGCCAAAGCAGCATCCGACAATTGCCCCCATCGTGGTGGAAACACCTTTGATTCAAAGCGTGGTAAAGGCATCTGTGCCACTTTGCTTTGTGCTAGCGATATCTTCTCGATTGCCTTGTCAAATTCTGGCGCAGTCAGGGCAGTTCGCAAAGTCAAGCTAACACGCAACTTGCGAGGAATGATTTCTCCATTAACAGTATCTGTCATCCGACTCACAATCATATGCTCATACTTGTATCGAGCATCACCAGACAGAACAGCCAGTGATCTAGGTGGAAGGTATACTAACTTCCTCATCTGATTCTCGTCGCCAACATCTACTACTTTTCGGAACTCCATCACTATTCCACCATTTAATGTGACGATAAGAAGACCATCATCAAATGCAGTTATGGTGTCAACATGAGAGCCAATTCCTTCTCCTGGGTTGTATTCATTGATAGTAAGTTGATTGAGATGCGGAAATGTTTGACGTGCTCCTTTTGACACAGAAGAAACATCAAATCTTCTTGTCTTTTCAATGACACCAGCTAATGCATCCCACACTTTTACATCCTTTACGGCACGATTCGTCCAATCCACTACATCTTCATCAGTCATTTGAGTCACATCTACATCCATGCGCGGCAGCGGTGGGCAAGCAGACTTGTCACTGCCTCTTCCATATGTATCATTTGGACCACCATCATCACGGCGCAAAACATCAGAACTTTCATAATCAAACACATAACCATAATGCTGCACCCGCCGTTTGATATGTCCTCCCGTCTGGGTACGTTGAGGAGGAGCCCATGGGGCATGAGGCCCAGTCAATCCTGCCATCAGCATTTGTTCTTCTTCCACCGAGATGTAGTTTGGAATAACGTGTAGACCAGAAATATGCACNCCATAATGCTGCACCCGCCGTTTGATATGTCCTCCCGTCTGGGTACGTTGAGGAGGAGCCCATGGGGCATGAGGACCTGTTAATCCTGCCATCAGCATTTGTTCTTCTTCCACCGAGATGTAGTTTGGAATAACGTGTAGACCAGAAATATGCACGTGATCTGTTGACGAAGTACATTCACTCTTCGATGGTTCCTTCTTTATCTTAACTTCATTCTTTTTGTTGCGAAGATTCCCCTTCTTAGTCACGATATAGTCTGCGTAATCAAGATATAATTTGCCTGTGGTAATTGTCACGTTCGTTGCAGCGGCTTGTGGGAAGAAGGAATTGGGTAGTGTCAATTTTAGTTGTAGGCGCTTTCCCTGCAAGGATTTAATCAGGTTTGTTGCATCATCATTATTGCGCATCCCAATATGTAAATGGTCAAATATTAGTCTCGTCGCCACAGTATCCTTTGGATCTACTTTTGGGTTAATATTGTCTGGTTTGCTCTTCTTTCCGGCAGCGCTATCAGGTTTGATAAACAGCTCAATACCCAATGAATCTTCCGATGAGTCATATTGAGACAATGCACTGCGTAATGTCTCTTGGAATGCAAGTCTCAAATCATCTTCGATACGTGCATCTTGCTGTAAAAGTCCGTTCTTAATCACACCTGTATTATCATCAGGACTTTTCCCTTGAAAGATAGCCATCAGGTCATTCTTCATAGATACGTCAACCTTCTGACCTTCGATCATGATATCATCTAAAGCCATCTCATTTCCAAGTAGGTTGTCAACGTAAACAAATCTAGTCTTGCTCCTACGATCTTTTATTTCTTCTTCACTCAGCTTGAACTTTTGCGAATTGGAATTAACAAGCAGCCTGCGAAACTTTGGAGGCGCTGCTCGCTCCCATCTAATAGAGTCTCCGACGTCATCAGCATCATCTAGTTGAATTTTGTTGGTAGTAGGTGTGATTTCAGTAACCATCACCGCCTTCCCGACGTATCTGCTTTTGCATCCAAATGGACATACCCCTTCATTCTGCACAGTGATTCCCGTAGTTTCATGCTCATTGTCCTCACTAGTAATGAAAGTTGAAGCAAGTAAATCTCTTGGGCCGTAGTTGCCCCTGCGCATTCTACAGCACAGTCTTCTTGCAGTTGTCGGTGATGATAGTTGGAGACGTACTTTGCCAATGTTACTGTCTCCTTTTTGGTTTTCTTGAATGATGGGCTCTACTGAAATTAGATCAGACTGATTCATACCACATAGTTGAAATAGTGAAGACAAGTTTGATGCAAGTGTTGTTTGGATGAATCCAATGTCAGTGCATTTGCAACTTTTTGTTGTAGAAATTTGCTCCTCTTCTATCTCCTCGGGGCTAAGCGGTCTATGCAGTGACTGTGCACCCTTCACCTCCTTCCTCTTTGGCACGAAAGCACCCTGAAGATGAATGTACCCGCACGGATGTGAAGGCAGAGGTTCATGCGGTAGAACCGTGGTGAATTGAGTATTATCGCCCATGGTAGTGGTAGAATATGAGAGCAACGTTCTCTTGGGCATTGCCCTCCTGGCAAAAAAAATGGATGGTGAAAAAGTGAAGGGAAGGGGAGTTCTCACAAACGGGAGTCTTCATTTAGAGGGATAGTGTAAGTCTCAGAGATAGGAGTAGAATGTGGATAACAATCAACTTTTATCGAATTCATATATTCCAGTCGGAAGACTCTTCATGACAGGAAGGATGGAATCTTTGTTGCTTCCAGCACTACCTCCCGCTTTCACTTGCTTTTTTGATCTGCTATGACTGCTGCTATTTGCAGTTCCTCCTCCATGAATTGCTGGATCAACAATGGGAGATGGGTAATCACGCCCCAATATCACACCGCACTCTTTCATTTCAGTTTCACTCATTAACCATGGTGTGTGTATAAAGTCATTGGGTACGCTAAGTAGCTCGGGACACCAGAGTCTCAAGTAGTCTCCATTTTTATCATATGTCATTGACTGTTTCACGATATTGAATCTGTTTAAACGCCCACCAGTGCAAACGCTAACTCCTGCTCCATTAGCCCAGTTCAGCCAGTTTGAATGCACATCATAATCTAATAAAGCCTCTTCGAAGTACTCGGCACCTAGTCTCCAGTCTAAGTTGAGCTCTATTGCGAGGAAAGAGCATACATTCTGGCGACCACGATTGCTCATGAAACCTGTCATCTTCAGTTCTCGCATACTTGCATCAATTAGAGGATATCCTGTTTGTCCATCTTTCCAAGCTTGGAAAGGACTTGAGCTTGTATTCCACCTTCTCTTCTTTCCAAGTGTTCCGGAGGAGTAAAAGATTTTATCTCCATATTTCATTGCAATCAACCTGAAGTAGTCTCTAACAAGAAGCTCAAACACAATCCAGTACTGATTGACGCAAGAGAGAAGCAGAATTTAAGCAGGCGACGCAGATGAGGTTTTGGAACACGTTAATATCTTTGGATCTCTCAAGATTTAATCAGATGAGAGAAAATATGTGCATACTTACGGTGCTCTTGTTCTTAACCCTGTTTTCTTCGTAGCGTCTGCATTCTCTTGCTATATATCGCGGTGAAAGGTTCCCATGAGCGAGCCAAGGAGCAAACTTTGTAGAATAGTCAGAGCCTATCATTCCATTTCGAGTATCGAAGTAGGATTGTATCAAATCTAAATCCCATATATACTCTCGTACTCGAGCCATTGCAAATGTTTCGCCTCCTTTGTAACCTTTGGGCATTGCAGTTCTTGGATCGACTGTAGATATGTCTTGTATGTCTTCATAGCTGTAACCGAGATCAACCAATGTTGGCATGTATTCTAGTGAGCACCCAATTTCTTGAAGTATGTTGTGTATGTCATGTGGTAACTTAAGAAACTGATCACTAACAGCATCTAATGGTACGCCAATCTTACAACAGTCTTCGACCTCTTTTCTAAAACGAGAAAACGTATCCGGGATATTATTGATGTCAAATGGTAATGTACTAGCATCGTACAATGTTGAACCTGAGATAGATNGTAACTTAAGAAACTGATCACTAACAGCATCTAATGGTACGCCAATCTTACAACAGTCTTCGACCTCTTTTCTAAAACGAGAAAACGTATCCGGGATATTATTGATGTCAAATGGTAATGTACTAGCATCGTACAATGTTGAACCTGAGATAGATTGCAGGTTAACCTCGATCCCTAGAGAATTCAGCTCTGATCTTACTGCTTCATTGATTGATAGCTCTTCTGAGCATATCTCTTGTTGGCAAACTATATTGTTCACTACACCACTCTGTGAAATCTTTCCCAAAATTATTTCTGGCTTTCCAACACCAATTATTAGGCCACTACCACAACTCTCCAAGTTTTTACGCAAGTCTGCCACTGCTTCCAATAGAAATTGAGCACGGCGTGGTCCACATTTGCGTGACGAGCTTAGCCGAGTTCTAACTTCGGAACCATATATTCTAGTATTGTCAAAAATAAATATGGGAAGTATCCCATCACCATTGGTAGCGGATAATCTAGCTGTATGCCATAATGCTGGATTGTCGTGGAGGCGCAAGTCATTGCGAAACCAGTGGATGTCCGGCATCTGAACTGGTTATACTTGGCACGTTTGGACTATGTACTATCACTATTGACGAGATTACCAAGTAGCGATTGCAACACTTCAAAGTAGTAATTCCCACGTAGACTTATCTACGAGAGCGGCCTGAGAGCGGCAACCTCAAACTCGATCGAGCATTTCTTCTTCAACTGAAAGTGTAGTAGTGCTAATCAAGTCATGGTAAAGGCCGATAGGTGGAGCTCCGATGACGAAGACGTAATTGACCAATCCGCCAAATGCGATAATACAAGCGTTTCTGTAAAGGAGGAGTCGTCAGGACCAAACAATGAAGGTCAGCACCATGATAATAAAGAATGTCGGCGTCTGCATAATCCTCTCCTGCATGGTTGTCGATCCGTCTACGATTCATATGAGCGGATCTCCCATCTCGATGAAGGGACGTACGGTGTAGTGTGGAAAGCAAGGGATAATGCAACGCAAGAAATTGTAGCCATTAAACAGATCAAATTTGACAATGACATGACAAAGGAAGGCTTTCCAATCTCAGCACTACGTGAAATTAGTGTATTACTTTCCTTGAGCCACGAGTCAATAGTGACAGTTCGCGAGATGGTAGTAGGGAGTACACCTGACAAAGTCTTTATGGTTATGGAATGCTTTGAAATGGATCTACAGGCAGCAATGAAGAAAGGCCCTGGTGCATCGGCTCCATTTGCGCAGTCAGAGGTTAAATTTATGATGCGTCAAATTTTGTCTGCAATGGCACATGTGCATGAACACTGGTATGTACATAGAGACATGAAAACAAGCAATATACTAGTTCACAAGTCGGGCAAAATTGCACTCTGTGACTTTGGTTTGGCTAGGAAATACGAACATCCAGCGAGGAATATGACTCAAATGGTAGTGACGTTGTGGTATAGAGCACCAGAATTATTATTCTCAGAAAGCATGTACGGTCCAGAAATTGATATGTGGAGCATTGGTTGTATCTTTGGTGAGCTTTTAATCAAAGATGCCATTCTGAAAGGAACGGGTGAATTAGATCAAATTCAAAAGATATTTTCTCTGTTGGGTACTCCTAGAGAAGATGAGTACTGGACGAAGCTATGGGCGAAGCAAGGATCAACGTTCAAGTGGAAGAATAATGATTCTAATCTCGCAAGCACTTTTGCTGTGAACTCTTTCTCGGCGACAGGTCAGTCTTACTTGAGCCCGGAGGGATTTGATCTGTTGAGCCAGTTGTTATCGCTGAATCCAAGGGAAAGAATCAGTGCCGATGATGCGCTCAAACACTGTTATTTTACAAGAGGTGTTGCAGAGCAGGTGCCAATGTTCTATCTCTAGAAGAAGGCCAGATTCATCTATACTTACATACATCTTACTTTATCCAACACACCTACATTATTATACACGCGACTTGGCTCTCACTTTTAATGAAGGGATACTCTTCAATGTAATGAAATTCACAAGCCTTAGATCGACATTCTCTAAAGACGGCGAGAGCTTCATCTCGAATTCACGAATAATAGGGGCGAGGATCAATTTTGCTTCATACATTGCAAACAGTTGGCCGATACAGTTACGCTGACCGAGAGAGAATGGTAAAAAGGCAAAATGATGATGCTTCGATCTGTTTTCGTTTCCCTTGAGCCAGCGTTGTGGTTTGAATTCTTCAGGATCTGTCCAGTAACGGGGGTGACGATGCAATAGGTATATCGGTACTAGAACCCTTGTTCCGGCAGGAATTGATTCGCCTAAAAGATTAGTCTTTCTTGCAACATCTCGGACCACCATGCCTACAGGAGGATACAGCCGAAGGACCTCATGTAAAAACGCGTCGAAGTAGGACATTTTTCCAATGTCTTCCACTGTAATTGGACCATCACTTGGTCCATGCGCTAGAATATCTTCGAATACAAGCTTTTGTATATGCGGGTATTTCGTTAAGCAATACACCGCAAACACAATAAGAGTTGATGTGGTTTCATGCCCTGGAGAGAAAAGTATTGTGAGTTTTTGAGCGACGCGATGAAATGATCAATACTTTGAGCGACTTACCAGCAACTAGAAACGTCTTTGTTTCGGCCTTCAATTCTTTATATGACAACGATTGGTTACCAGATGATCTTCCAGAATGTTCTGTATCTTCAGCGTCAAAGAGCAATTCTAAGAGACACTTTTTCTTCTCGCCACCTGCTTTTGATTGGCTGTGATCAGAATGAGCATTCTTTACAACCGCAGCAACAGCTTCATTGAGAAGCTGCCTATTTTTTCTAGTGGAAGGTATTATCAAATCGTCGAAGTGATGTAGGTTGAAGCTGACAAGGAGCATTCTGAACATGTTGGGCATTAATTCCTTATACAGAGCATCAATTAGAGGGTCTTGTAGCTCGACGCTGGCATTGATGTCTGATGCCCACCTTTCGACTGATTTCATCGCTTGAAAGTCATGAGAGAACGCAACTTTTCCAATTATGTCGAGAGTGATTGCCGAGAAATGACTGGGTATGTCTATGTCAGTTCCATCTTTCATTTTCCAAGACTTTATGAGAGTGTCTACCAGCATAGGGACGTGCGCATTTAAGGACTTTTCAATAAATTTGTTGTCAAATGCTGGCTGAATAATTCTCCTGTGCCTATGCCATGTTGATCCATTTGATGTCACCAGACCGTCGCCTATGCACCTTTTAACTACAGCATAATTTTTCATGTATAGAGGTTGCTTTGCATTCTGTTTTGACGTGAGCACTTGCTTCACACCGTCGGCATTCAGTGGCATTACAAAATGTTTACCAAAGAGTCCTGTCCAATGAATTAATGGAGTGTCTACACCTGCTTCTTTCCACCATCGTTTTTGGGGCTCCATGAAGGGTTCCTCCATATCTTTAAACACGCCCTTCAAAAATGCGGATAATGTCAAGGTTTGTATTGGTCCTGGTAGCGAGTGAAGAGATGACTGAGATCGGGGATCGGAGGCGGAGGATGTGTTAGGTAAGAACTCAAACAACGCAAATGAAAATCCAATAATAGATGAAAATCCAATAATAATAGGAGCGTGTTGGTATAATATATTAAACTCACCCATCTCCAAATCAACCACTTTATGAGGATACTGAAAATTATGACAGCAATGCAACCGACGACACAGAGCAGTAACGGCAACAACATCATGGATACAATCAATGGATGACGACTCTGAGTTTGGCCGTTGGAACCTCGCCAAGCAGTATTGAGTTCAAAGTTGGAATATACAGAGAAAGTGGAGCATTATGAATGAGGCATTTCTCGAGAGAAGCGGCAGGTGCTACCTAAGGATATGTGCTATTCAAGAGGAAGCAAGATAAGTCATAGTAGCAGAATAAGTCTGCAGGAAGTTCACAAAAAATTGCAAAATTAACCTGTGTGGTAGTTTCATGGTTCGCATACATAGGGAATAAATATTTTAGCTAGACTGGTCCAAGGGGGTCTAACTCTACTCCCAAACTACTATCAAACTACAGTAGAAGGAACAGGGGGGTCCAAATACATATTTCACACTATACTGTGATTTGGAGGGGGGCCTAAGCTGAGTAGGGTCTAATTCGCGGTAGTTCCTGTAATCAGGGGTTTAACCTTAACTATTTTAGCTAAGCAGCAAGTTCAAATAAGAGACAGTGCTAGGTATGTAGTATTTTAGGTACACCACTTTGCCTTTGGAAGTACCAGGTACCTACCATACCTACCAAACTACCACTCTCAAGAAATTATTATTGAACACTTTAACTTTAAGTACTAAGTATGTAACAAAAAACAACAAACAGGTTGCCATGAATGTCGACTGAAAAATGATTTTCTGTGTTGAGCAACGCTTCATAGTATAAAAGAATCTCATGTGAGGTGATCGGCTCATTTTCCCCTTGAAATTCCCCTCGATCCACTCGCTACGCAAATCTAGTCGCTGTCGCTGTCCATTTCTATCAAATCTCTGATATCTGCACTTTGAATACTAAGATATCCACTTCCACCGTCTCTTGAAAACATACTCATCATACTCATTCTTGATGACCGCCTTCGCTCTACATTGACTTCAAACGCAACCGCGCTTTTCCTACGCTCCCCCAACAGGCCAGAGACATCAGTTCCAGCATTGATACCCCCCGGCTTTGAATCTAAAGTCGAGGTGAAGATTAAACCTGGATCGACACCATGTGTTACTGCTGCGGCGGGAGCAAAGTTTTGATTATGCGTCCATCTGCTATTGCGTCTGAGGATACTCTGACGAGGCCGTTTTTCCCCCCCGCTACTGGGAGACCCAACCGAAAGTGTTGCAGACGGTGGCGCATTCATGTTCAAGGAAAAGTCAGATGTTTCGAACTCTCCCAGCAACTCCATTTCCACTTCACGTTCGGCCGCATCCATTCCAGAGTCTAGACTCTGTGTATCAAAGATACTCATTTCATCAAGATGGCTAGTTAGACTCACTGCACTGTCACCAAATCCATAACCAAGATTCTTAGCCTGGAGAATGGAGGGTCGACCCTCAACCTGAAATTTGACTGAAGACCTCTTATTCTCTAGATGCACACTCTTATTAGACTGACCCACGTTGTCGTTATCACCAACATCAAGACAAGCCATTAGGTGTTGTTGATTTGCCAAAGAGAAAACATTATTATCTGGATTGGTATTGTAGGGTAATGGCGCAGGAGTTGCTTCCCAAGAATCATGAGATTGTGCTGATCCTGCCAGAGCTCCCCTCTCGACGATGCTATTCCTGGGGAAGGTGTTAAAAGTTTCACCAGCAATGGCACCTTCCAGTCCATCCCCTACCATAGAAAAGCGGCTCAGGGCGGATAACCGAAGACTCGCATCTGGTTGGAAGCCAGTACTGCCACTATTACCACTATTGCCGCTACTATTCAGGTCTGGTGGCGGGGCATAGCCCTGCTGCATTCCCATATTAGGATATGTAGGTTCTGTTGCATATTTTGTCAATGCAGGTTTCTGGGCATCACCTGATGGTTTCCCTGGCCACGATGAATGCAGCTGCTGTTGATCCGTGAGAGACTGGGGTGGAGCCTTCTTAGTGACGGGAGCAACGCCCCCATTTTGCATGGCAGCCAACTTTTTCAATAACTTTGGTTGGCCCTCTCTCAGTGCCTGACTGGTTTTTTCAATGGCCCTCTTGTCACCAATATCCTTCCAAGTGACTGGGTTTCCATGCTCGTCACGTTCGTTGAGAGAGGAACTTGTTTTTCCATCCTCACGTTCCAAAAACCGACCGTCAATTTCACGAATCGCAGCAACAATACTTTTTGATATTTTCAATTTCTCCGCCTTAAGACATGTGGCGTAAATACCTTTGTTGATCCCGACAATTTTGCGGTATGCCAAATTACCAGGATGTTTGAGGGCAACTCCTCCTCGTCCGCAGATGATATCGTTCTCTGATATTTTTGTCACCCCTGTGAGGGGTAGAGTAGACTCTGTCATGTTTGTTGTTTCACTGTCCTTCACGTTTATACCACTTATTAGTGCCTGAGATATAATTTTTGATCTCTATTCACATAAACTCGAGGCGATACCTGTGCCAATTCGACAGATCGGNAAGACATTTACTTTGGACAAAAAGAAGAAAGTTTAGTAATCAGCATTACTTGTTATTATTTGAATGGTACCTATGTGTTTCATTGCGGACCTACGAGTTCAAGGCATTCTGGTGACTGCCGGCATTCAAAACCAGGTCCACATTCTGAATGAGCCATCGTAGGGCAGCGTTTATTGCAATCACCAAACTCTAGTAATACATTCCAGTTTTCTGTGTAGGTCTTTTTCGCACAGAACCACCCCTCAGCTGATATTGAAACAGGCTTTGGGGTTGGTCGTTTTGTTGCCAGTCTTGGTGTTGGTCTGAATGAAAAGAATGCACATAATATCATAAACAGTTAGTTCTGAGTGATAAAGAATCATATAAAGCTTCATTGAATACATGCATGATGTTTTCACTTACCTTGGACTGGGCCTGGGTGTTGGTCTATTTGTTGGTCTAAGTGTCGGTCTCAGTGTCGGCCGCCGTGTAGGACTTTTTGTAGGTTTATCTGTGGCAAATTCAACTGGTGGAGCTGTAAATACAGGCGGGTCGGTAGGAGTAAATTCCACGGGTGGAGGTGCAAACGGTGCTCTTGTAACAGGTGCTAGAGTCACTGGAGAAGGCGTTGGTCGTGGAGTAACTGGAGCCATCGTTGTTGGAGAAGGAGTGGTAACAGTGACAGCTTGAGTCACTGGAGAAGATGTGATGTCGATCAATGTGGCTATTTCACCAGATGTTGAGATTGGAGATGGTGACGGTTGAGTTGTTAACTCGGGTATATCGAACTCAGGTATATCGGACTCCGGTACATCGGACTCCGGAATATCGAACTCCGGTATTCTTTCTGGAACTGGGGGTTGTGTCTGGAGCAACCCATTATCCAACCATTCAGCTTGACCTTCGAAGTCTCCGTCTATTGCGATTGCAGAAAGCAATGCACTGTTGTCTGAAATCTTGGCTTGCATATGAAGATTTTCAGTGAACTCGCCAGTATCAATCGCCTCATCGAGGCCAGATACAACCTTTTGGTACAAAGCTTTTCTGATACTCTGCAATTTGTTGTCATCGCAATCACGACATGATTCTTTCACAGTTATCGTGTATGATGCAAGAGCAATACTTTGCAATGCTCGAAAAAGGATCCTCCCATCACCAGAATCAATAGATGATACTGTTACATCCGTGACAGTTTGACCAGACGCCAAAGAGCTTGAGACAGTTCCGCCAATAGTTTTCTCCAACGTGTCTTTCACAATCTCTAGCTCACCATCGGGCACAAAAAGCCCAGAAAGCGATATTGTTCCATCAATTGAAAGCTCAGCTGATCGAAAAAGTTTATCGAGAACGCTTTCGTCACCCGTATTTGCTCCAGGAGAAGACTGATCTTTGGGAGCAGCTAATTGAGTGTTACCTCCACTTTTACCCTTCTTCCCAGTTGATATAATTGCTAGTGCTATTCCAACTATCACAGCAACTAAAATCGCAAACACTCCAGCTCTGATCAATCTGCTTTTGCTTCGATCTCTCCTATTCAATTGATCAACATAACTAGAAACGCTCTGACATACTGGTGCTGGATTCTTCATTTCCATCACTGACTCGTCATCATTGACAAGTGGAGCATGTGGCTCATAGTTGGCACCACGATTTTTCGTCTTTTGTTCCTCTACGCTGACGTTATCGCCGTTGTCTATGCTAATGTCATCGCTCCCGAGAGACATATCGTCGCCGTATGTATCATTAGAGGAAGTAGTACTGACCGAACCTTTTTCTACATCTTCGTCATAGTTGTCGTTTTCATTTGATTCAACTACATCAGCAGCCACTGCAGCTGCTTTGTTGTCTCCAGCAACCATCTCAGATGAAGAGTTCATGGCGTTTTCAATCAAAGCATCAAAGTCAACGCCTTGATGAATTTTAGTGAAAGACAACGAGGTGTCACTGCTTGAGTGATTGATATCAGGAGGATTGGTGGTCGCCATTGTTATTAATAGTTCAGTTGACGATTTAGCAAGCCCTCTATCCTGCAATATCTTCGTTTCATTTCGCTATGAACCGTATGGCAACTCTTAAAACGATTGAATGTGCGTGCATGAGTAAGATGCGAGTTGCTTGTTGGGAGGGCCACTCTGAAACACTGCCAGGGACTGGGCGGGGGCCCGGGACTCATTAGTCACTGTCGCATCGGGCTTGTTTGTAAAAGAAAAGAGGTGCCAGTAAAGGGTCCTCAGTTAAGGTACATAAAAGATCCTGGTAACCCACTACACTGTTGTGTCCTTCCACGGACTGTACTAAAAAAATCACGTTGAAAACAAAACCATTTATATAGTATTCCAATTGAACTAAGTTTTGGTACGATTTGCAACATCCATACTCTATCCGTCTTCAACTCAAGATCACAGTACCATAACAGAAAGGTGTTGTAATACTACTTGAGAAATTTTCCACCAGAAACTGCAGCTCGCAATGCTTTGAAGATTGTTGCCTTCGTTTCCTTCAGCGTCAAGGCCGCTCTCTTCTTCCCTTCATCATCTGTAGCTTCATCACGAATAAATACTGGGAATGATGCCTTGCATAATGTTCGTGTATTGTTCTTCCCCTTCGCGGGCTTTTTCGACGTATCCTCTTCAATACTGATGACAGTTGGTTCCAATATCGGGTCATAGTAAGCCTGGGGAAATTTAACTTTGAACGAGACCACCGACGATTTTGCCCCCATATTATTGTAATCAGGAGGAGGGGGGAGCTCATCCGAGAGAATCTCTCTAGTTCCATTCATACATTTGCGAAGAGTTTCGCTATCTCGTAAACTTTCATCTGTGGTGCCACTTTTAACTACGAGGCCAAAGGAAAATTTGATATCTACACGAGAGTATGCGGGTGGTTTGAGACCGTAAGAATGTGCTTTTGCAGGTTCCTGTTGGGCTCTAAGCAGTGACGGTCTAACAGCGGATTCAGGTTCAGGTTCTTCTTCCGTCGGTTGCTCGATTTGCTGCTGCTCTGGTTGAGATGGTGGGATATCATCGTCTAGATCATCTTTGAATGAGAACCTTCTCTTCTCAATTGTTTGCAAGTCCTTCTCAGCATCATGCGTCGCGATAGCATGAATCGTAGATGCCTTCGCAGGAGAAGACTCACT
>JALLBI010000385.1:0-11873 GCA_036940125.1 Mediolabrus comicus
TTTCCGCTCGCTGTTAGTAGAAGAAGCGGCTCTAACGCATAGTAACCATGATCAGAGCTGCCACCTCCAACGCTGTGAGGAGAGCGGTCCTCCGCTCCTCATCAAAAGGGTGAGTTAATGTTGTCGGTCGTCGTCGCTCTGTGGGAGAGAGACGCCGACTCCAGAGATGGCGTGGTTGCGGAGAGATGATTTTTTTGTCATCGGCAGTTAGATTTTTATTGGCAGGCCGGGGCGGTGCTTAGGGGAGGAGGGGTTGAAGCAACAACATGAATAACTCCGCAATGGATGCGGGTAGATTTCCCTCGTTACTGATAATGTGATGATCGGAAATAATCACAATAGTTACTTCAGCCTCCCACAGCTGGAGTTTTGGAAATCTCTTTTTTTCTCGGCACTTAGTTCCCTAATTTAAGATGAGGACGAATTGGCAGTTGAGCCGTAGTAGAAAGCCGAGAGGAGGGGTCCATTGATGGGGGAGATATCACTGATATGCATGTCTCTGCCGCTGATAAAAATCAGTTTCACTCCAGAGATAGAGAGAGAGTTGGAGTAATTGCTTCGCCGCTTAATTTTTGTTCCATGTTTCTCACATTATCGCTGCTAACACCATTACACCTCATCTTTCTTTCCAGAGCACCATCATGTGCCGTGCCCGGAAACATGAGCTTCCACGCCTCTGCCAAGAGGGAGGAGGAAGCCAAGGCCGAGGCCGCCGTTCCAGTGGAGAGTAAGGGAGGTCTTTTCGGTACCGGCCTATCGGAGTGGTTTGCACTCCCCATCGGTCTTACCGCTGCCGTCCCCCTTATTAAATTCGATTGGTATGTTATCAATGAGGAGACACAACTCCTTGCCGTCTTCTTGGCCTTTTGTGTAACTGTGTACACACAGGGAGGGGATGCCATCTACAAGGCCTTGGACGAAAAGGCCGTTAACCTTCTCAAGGAACACACCGAGGCCGAAGAGAAAGTTATTCAGGCACTTGAGCAAAAGCTTGTTTTCCTCAAGGCTAACCA
The DNA here is from genome assembly GCA_036940125.1 of Mediolabrus comicus. Classification (NCBI taxonomy): domain Eukaryota; phylum Bacillariophyta; class Thalassiosirophyceae; order Thalassiosirales; family Thalassiosiraceae; genus Mediolabrus; species Mediolabrus comicus. Next base: position 1,014 of record JALLBI010000385.1, read on the forward strand.
AAATATGGTTAATGACTTTGAGGCCATTAATGAAATCCGTGCAGAAACATACACGAAGCTTAATGCCGCTGGTGCCATAAAGCCACAGCATGACTTCAAGGCGCAAGTTGAGCGTATGTTGAACATGATTGCACAAGAGGAGGCCAGCCAAACCGAAAAGTTGAAGACTGCTCTTATGGCTGAAGCCACAGCCACTGTTACCGAAAAGTTCTCATCTGATAAGGCATTGAAGAAGGCTGCCTTGGATGCTGCCATTTCCAAGATCAAGGGAGGAAAAGCTGGTGCCGACCCCGTCCAAGCCGCCTTTGTCCAATTCTTCAAGGATAAGGCCGCCGCTGCCAAGAAGAGTGGAGATGATAGTGAGGAGAAGGCACAAAGAGAAGCCATGATTGCCAAGATGAACTCTGTTGCCAAGAACGAGGGATTCTTCTTCCAATTTGATGCCAAGGGCACACCGTCGATGACAGTGTAATCATTTTGGTTATATTTTCATTACTTTGTATTATATGACCCTGATATTTTTAGAGATGGCAGATGATAAATCATTACTAACGATAATTGTTTGCTAGTATTATTTTCGATGATCACTCCTGATCACAAATACTTTTTAAGTTTTCATGATAAGATGTTAATTCTTTGCCACCTCACCCGTCCCTCCACTCAACAAATCCTCCAACTCCTTCCGCTTATTACTGTCCACTGGTCCAGCCAAATGCTCCAAGATACCATCAATATCATAAAATCGTTTTGCCAACTCATTATCATCGGCAAGGGGCCACAGTCCACGTTTTTCCAATTCCACCTCCCAATCTCTCTTACCCTCCGCTTGATCATTGACATTATCCGATTCAGCCTGCTTTAACCCCTTTTCATGTAAATATCCATGATCTTCAAACTTCCATTGTCCAATATGAGGTATCAACCCCAAATGTCGTGCACGCTTAACCAATTTGGCAATCTTACGTTGATCCTTGGCACCAAGACGTGATTGGACACGATTCATAATCTTCCCCCCGGGTGTGGTGTATCGTCGTAATAATGATAGATTATTGTGATGTAATAATCGTTTGGGTAACAGCTTGGCATGCTTCCGGTTGACTTTACGTGTGGGATTAAAGTCCGAGGGTAATAAGTCTGCGAATGGATCATAGTGATCAATATTGTCATCACCAGAATAGGCCATCTTGTTTAACTTTGGATTCAAATGGGCCAAGTCCAAATCGGCATCGTAGAATTGTTTCGAGTCGGAATTACCCTCGGATCCACGACCAGATGACATGTTATTATGAGGGAGTAAGTCAGGATCATTGGCATGAAGACGTGCAAAGTCCTTGGGATGGATATTGTGTTCTTTCGATGCATAATTTTTCAGTGCTTGGAATTCACGTGATGAAAGTGGTTGTTCTTCTGCGTTTTCCTTATCATCTGATATTGAAGGACCACGTCCAATAGTACCCAAAGCCAACTTCTCCTCTTGGATACGATGAGCTACCCTCCTTTGTTCCGAATGGAGTGTTCCAAATCCATCATCACCACTACTGTCGTCCGCACTACTCATCGAGGCAGCAGCAGCATCATCCCACTGTTTCTCCAAACGAGACATAAGTTCCTTAGTCTTGGTCTCTTCATCCAATTGTAGCAACTTGCGCTCCTCAATTGAAAGTTCGGCATGTGTCTTATCCGTCCATTTACCAGTGATGGAATCTCGTACATATGAGGGAGGTGTGGGTAGAGAGTCTTCATCATTTTGTAGTAAAAAGTTCTTGTCCTCGTCATTATTAGGCTTGTCATCGTCATTATTGTTATTATTTGTGGTGGTTAGTGAGCGGTAATTGCTAAGATTAGCCAGTGGCGATGATGACAAGAGAGAGCATGATGATGATGTTGTTGTTGTTATTGGCGCTAATGAACTGTTACTGATGGCATGATGTTGGAATTGCGATGATGCTTTTAAAACACTTAGCAGCCTGCTGGAAGCACCGCTGCTTCTTGATATTTTGCATATATACGATCTCAGGCAGTACATTGTTGTTGTCAGAGCTAGAATGAAGAGTTTATTCGGAGCAACGCGGCCGCCAATACGAATACGTTATCTCCATGGTCAAGGTCGCGGCTTTTGCTGTGCGATGGGCGATGGGCGATGGGAAGGGAAGGAGAAGAGAGAGATGGGAGAGAATGGCCCGTCTGTCCACCGCCATCGCATCACATCACAACGAGCTAGCAAGATCACTTGAGAGCAAAAACCTGCTCAAACCACCGACCAATGACCATGAACCATCATCAACGCCCACACCACCATTCCCGACGGATATCTCATCACGATAGTCTACCGAAGCATTCCCCACCGCACGATCCAAATTATCCATATCACACACCGTACAACTCATGTCACTCATCACATCCCTGTCCATACTGCTCGGCACCATCCACCTCATTCCATTATGATCACATTAGTGGTGACTTGGTATGTACACAGTGTGGTGTGGTATTAGATGATCATTTACGTGATGAGAATGCCGAGTGGAGAGACTTTGGTACTGTTGAAGATATTGCACGGGGGAATGTACCTGGGAAGCGTGCACGGTGTGGTGATGTACCCACAGATGAAACACGGTGGGTTGGTGGATTAATGCCCACGACTGTGGGGAGGGAACCCTATTATCCATCTGCAGCAGCAGCTGCTGGTGCTGGTGGAGAAGGTGGCAGTAGTAATGCAGAAGAGAGACAAAAATTGGCTTCATTGCGGAGTAGATTAAAACGAACACATAATATGATTGAAAATATGTTAGAGAAGGAACAGAAGGAGCGATATCGAGAAGTTGTTTTGGATCATAAGGCACGGGCTGCCAAGGTTGCTCGTGGTGAAGATGATGATGGTAATAATAATATTATGGAGGTAGAGAATTCTGTAACAGTTCAAGGGGATTACGAAGCCTTGATTGCAACTGAACGACAACAGAGGATGGATGAAGGCAATACAACTTTAAATTCGATTGCCAAGACTGATGAAAATCAATATACTGCACTGAATAACAAGTGGTCATTAACTCATGCTATATTGATACATGGGACATTAGAACATGTCCAAGAGTGGGCAGGAGATTATAACAATGGAGGGGAAGAATGGACACACGCTTCCCTCGAAAATGAACGAAGACACTTGCACAAGAAGTTAGATGCCACGATACGATCCTCAACACACAAATTGTATGTATCCTTTGTACTATTAGAAAAGGCAGCTCGTGCATTAAACTTTCACGGTATTGCCAACCCAACATTCCGTGAGGCTACATCGTGGTTGGTCAAGTTTGCCACCGCGAGGGATGACTTGAAGATTAGTGGGATCTCAAGTGGGAAAAAGGGAGGGAAACATATCGAGAATAGTAATGGTGACGAGGAACTATTGTCTTTATCACTCTTTCCTCGGAGTGACAGTGATATGACGGACACTCTTCTGTCATCGTCTCTAATGGCGAAATCATCATCTAGAAAGCCAAGTATGTGGAATGAGTTGCATCGGTTGAAGCAATATTCTGCTTTGGATGCTGCGATATTGTATGTTTCTGCGAAGCGTACCGGAGTAGGGCGTACACTGGCCGAAGTCTGTTCTGCGTTTGGGACATATTCTATCGGGGCTGATGAAATCAAGAGGAATGATGTAGAATCATTAGTGCGCCCGAAGTATTGTTCACGAGCCATGGAGGAATTGAAACAAGCATTGCCAGATGTGCTTGCTCCCGTCGATAGGACAGCTGTGCAGCCAGTAAAGACATCTAGTTCATCCACAAATTTGAAGGAGGACAAGTCATCAATGGTGCCGTCTACCGAGCAACTAGATTCGATGGCAAGGGTGACTCCTGATTATTTACCATCAGATATGAGCAGCAACGCAGAAGAGTCAGCGTTGGCTGATCTGATATCCCGAATGGCTTCTTCACTCAACCTTCCTTCGAGTGCGGCAGTGGCAGCAAGAACTGTTGCTACACAGTGTAAGATAGGTGACAGTTGCGCCTCCAACGGGGCAGACAAAACAGGAACATCCAAACACATTCGCCCTCGCCAACGGAAATCCAAGATGAAGAGTGACTCAGATGAAATCATTGCAGCTGCCTCCCTCCTATTAGTTTCAGCGGCGGGAGGGATAATGCAACGACTAGCTGAACAGGCACTAAGCAATACAGGAGCAAGTTGTGAAATTGGAGTAGACACCTTTGCATCATGGAATGAGTGGAATAATCAATCATCATGGCATCGAGGCGTTTCAGATCTAGAACAATGTACAGGATTGCCAAGCAAAGATATTTTTGATTGCTATTCAAAAAGTCTCCATCATTGCCGTGCTCAGTTGCTGGAAGCTGTGAAGCTAAGGTTCAAGATGGGTGATGAAGAAAGAGAGAGATTGCTTCAGAACATTGTTGTGGCCGTTCCTCTAATGTCTCTGCGACACATCGGATGATCGAGATTTGTACATCAGAAAGTAGAAACGAATCTTCTGGTTGCATTCACGGTAGTATATGTTGCATATTGCGTTGCTTTCTGGTCTTTGACAAGAGTTGCTACACAGAGCACTCTTGGAACATTGACATTTCACTATCAGAATGCATTCAATTTGCTAACACATTCCTTGCTTTGCTTTTGTGCACAACTTTTCAAAATAATTGTTGAGATAGGTAGGTAGCATCTGTGGTAAGGTAAGATTTTTAGGGGGAGATTCATAAGTAGATTCACACCTCCTAGTCCATTATTTTTAATGATCTTGCAGTAACAGATCCATGATTAAAGTTGCGTGCTTCAAGTAAATTCATCATTATTTTAGAAGTGAAACCTACTTACAACAAAAGCAAACACATTCACTCAAACATTTTAGGTGGACTTAGACGACTTGCTGGGCGGATGACCCCCGGACTTGCTTCAAGAAGCCTAATTAGACTTTCCACTCTTCGTAGAAGTATCGTCATCATCATAGGACTTTCCACTCTTGGAAGGAGCATCGTCATCATCATAGGACTTTCCACTCTTGGAAGGAGCATCGTCATCATCATAGGACTTTCCACTCTTGGAAGAGGTGTAGTCGTCATCATCATAGGACTTTCCACTCTTCGAAGAAGAGGAAGAAGAGCTAGCACTCGAGGAAGAGCTCTTGCCACTCTTCGAAACAGAGCTACCACTCGAAGAAGAGTCGCCCTTGCTACTTTTGCCATCGAGAAGACGTCCCTTTCCACTCTTGCTAGAGCCCTTGCTACTTTTGCCATCGAGAAGACGTCCCTTTCCACTCTTGCTAGAGCCCTTGCTACTTTTGCCATCGAGAAGACGTCCCTTTCCACTCTTGCTAGAGCCCTTGCTACTTTTGCCATCGAGATGACGGAGATGGAAAGAGTCTGTTAATAGATTTGAGGAGGGCTAAAGTGAGATGACAATCGTGTGGAGAACATAAAAATCCAGCATCACGATAAACAATCGAAGATGTACGATGATACAAAATGAAACTCACCTTCTTCACGAGCAGCCGCAACGGCAATCGCACTGATCAACGCAATGAAATAGAGGAGCTTCATCTTTGTATTCGGTAAGTTTATCTAACAGTTAATAACTTCTTTGTTACTATTGTATCCATGAGTTTATGGCGTAGTACACACCGTTTAACTAGAGGCAACTTTGCATGATGAGAACAGTCTGTTGATCAATCACACGTCAGCATGATTTCATCTCTGTAGATGTTCATCAGTGTTCCATGAGATTGCTTCTTTGACAATAAGACTGCTCCTGAATCGACCTGAAGCGACGGATGTGGAGTTCCATCGTTGAAAATTAGTTCATTCCGATGTTTTCTGATGATATGCCAATCTCCCTATTCATTATCAGTATTCTCATTCGTGGATTTCTACAAGACTCTCCTCGACTGGATGAAGAGAACTCGTTAGGAGCCTGGCTAACCAACTATCTCGGTGACACCTCGATGAGAACTCTATTTATCTTCACACATCAGTAGTAAAAGAATTCCATTGTTTCTTACCTACGTCAGAGCTGTGAGAACATTGAAATAATGAGTTCAGTCCAGCTCAGTCTTGTTGGGAGAGAGAGAAGAAATAATGGTAACTAGCGGCATAAAATAAGGAACGGTACTCAGTGGTACCTACATCCTATGTACGTACGATGACTCACTCCTCTCATCTCCTCCTCAAACTTCCAACTTCCACACCCAATCTCATATCCGTCGGCGCTGCTATTACCAACGTTCCTTCCTCCTAAGCAGCTCTACTATGCGGGTGAGCAGTATGATTCTCGCCTTGCTCTCATCGGCACCTGCCGCTAGAGCTTTTATGCACGGCGGCAGGAAACTGTCGTCTCTTCGTGCGCCGTCTCCATCGGTAGTTGCATCATGTACATCCACATCTACACAAAGAAGAATATCAGATGCGTCATCATCTCGCCTCTATTCTGTCCCATCCACAGCCTTTGACGATGGAAAATCTCCCTTTGAAATCACCACACCCATTTACTATGTCAACGATAAACCTCACATTGGACACGCCTACACATCACTTGCATGTGACGTCATCGCTCGATACATGAGACACTCTGGTCGCGACGTTTTCTTCCTAAGTGGGACAGATGAACATGGTCAAAAGGTGGAAACAACTGCCAAGAATGCAGGCATGGACCCCCAAAGTTTTTGTGATGAAGTTAGTCAAAGCTTCCGTGACTTGTTGACATTGTTGAATATCAGTAATGATGAATTTATTAGGACTACGGAAAGTCATCATAAGGAGGCAGTGCAACACTTATGGAAAACATTGATGGATAAGGGGGCTATTTACTTGGGAAGTTATGAAGGTTGGTATTCCGTTAGAGATGAGTGTTACTACAATGAAAGTGAATTGGTAGATGGGAAGGCCCCGACGGGTGCTGAAGTACAGTGGGTGAAAAAGGAAGATTCCTACTTCTTCAAATTGAGTGATTATGAAGAGAAATTGCTTGAGTACTATGAGTCTCATCCTGATTTAATTGCTCCGGATTCAAGGAGGAATGAAGTCATTTCCTTTGTTAAGGGTGGATTGAAGGATTTGAGTATTAGTCGAACAACATTTGATTGGGGAGTGCCTGTACCTGGAGATGATGATCATGTCATGTATGTGTGGATTGATGCATTAACAAATTACATGTCTGCATTAGGATATCCAAATATGGAGAAGGGGTCAAGTTTTGACAAGTATTGGCCAGCATCACTCCATGTAGTTGGGAAAGATATTCTTCGATTTCATGCTGTATACTGGCCCGCCTTCCTAATGGCCGCAGGCCTACCATTACCGAAGCGCATCTTTGCCCACGGATGGTGGACAAAGGATGGAGAGAAAATCTCCAAATCTCTAGGCAATGTTATTGATCCGGTTGAACTTGTTGACACATACGGGGTCGACCCAACACGATTCTTCCTAATGTCAGAGGTTACCTTTGGCAATGATGGAGATTTCTCTGATGAGAAGATGATTTACAAGATCAATGCCAATCTTTCGAATGAGCTGGGAAATCTCAATCAAAGAATAATGACTCTTGTATTTAAGAACTGCAACAAGGCTGTGCCAGCAGAGATTGGTCCGCTTACGGATGAGGATAAGGAAATTCTTGCCACAGCGGCATCTCTTCGAGAACGAACTGGCAAGGCCATATCGACCCAATCCATTCACGAATACGTGCAGCACATGGTGTCAATGGTGTGGGATGCAAATAAGTACATCGATGTACAAGCACCATGGGTACTGAAAAAGACAGATACAGAACGTATGAATACTGTTTTGTATGTTCTGATGGAGGTTATGAGACACGTTGGAATTTTGTATCAACCATTGATGCCGACATCTTCCAATGTCATTTTAGATCAACTCGGTGTTCCAAAAGATGAGCGAGAGTTTGATCATTTGGACAAAGAGGAATGCAAGATCTTACTCGGTAGGGAAGTGAGTAAGCCAACTGCCGTCTTTCCAAGGTTCGAGGTTAAGGAGGCTGTTAATGCATAAAAGAAGGAGCCGATGTGGTAGTTTTGTTTATTCTGTAGCAGCAGACTAAAGATCCGAATTGATGTAGCTAATTTGTTATTAGGAAGTCATTGGTAACGCTTCTTTTGCACAGTGACGGACTAGTTGTGGTGGTCTATAAAGTCTTTGGTAACGTAGGTACGGTAAGTACCCCATACCTACACCTACACGCTACCTACGAATGACTGAGCAGTTTAGAGGAGATCGCCTCGCTCCACCAAAGAGACAGTTCGCTCACACTTCCACCCTAACGTTGCTCTGCCACAGAACGCCACCGAGTTGCCTCAACCCTTTGTCAGCCATGCCCGGAAACCATGTTGACGCCCATTGTTAACAGAATTGACGGAAGAGGATACAGAAGCTCGCCGAGCATGGGCCAATCGGCTTCCGCAGCGAGGATTTCCGACGTTTTCGTCAAAAGGGATCCCACCGAAAAAGATACTTCATCCAACTCCGAAGCATCGGAGATTGCCCATCTTCGGATCAAGGCCGACTCCGCAGAACTCCAAAAGAAGAACATTCAACTCCTACTGCGCAGCGAGCAGCAAAGAAGCATGCGTTTTCAGAAAACAAATGAAGAACTCAACGCAAAGCTCCAAAACGAACGGAAGCGCCACGACAATGCCATGAGACAGGCGTCGCTTGAACTGGAAAAACAAAGGGCCGAAAACCAGAAGACGAAGAAGCAGCTTGTTGAAATGGAGAACGCGGCGAAGCAAAATGAGCAGCAGAAAATGGCAGAATTAACCAACGCAACAAAGACGCTACACAAACTTTCGCTGCAAAACGCTGTGATATCATCAGAAAATGAGAGACTAACATCCAACGGCGAACAATTGTCCATCGCATTCGCCGCAGTATCTGCTAAGTGCAGTAATCTCGAGACGAAAGTTATCGAATTGGGGCTGATTAACCAGCAACTATCAAATAGCACAGCGACGCTACAAAATACGTTTCTTGAGAACGTGCAGGCGCTAAATACTCTCTCTGCTGAAAATAGCACATTAAAATCAATGCTGGGAAACAACTCGGTTTGCGACCCAAGAAGAGAGCGTATCATGATTAAACTCCAAGAGAGGCGTCAACTGTTGTCACTTGTAAAAACGGCTCGTGTTGCTGCTGAAGTAACTCGGAGGAAAGGTAAACCCCACGAGGTACCAGCAACATCATTAGTGCAAGCAAAGTTATATCAGAACGTCGATTCTATAGTAAGCGTCATGAGAGCTGGTGAGTGGGTAGAAGCCATTCCGCTCAAAAAGAAGAATAGCTGTGTACAATGGTTTGAATACATCGACGACGGCGTACAAGAAGTAGTCTCGGATGAGAGGATTGCGAAAAGTCGCAAGCGACGTCTATTACACTATGCTGAAAGCCCATCATCACCTAAATCAAAAGTGAAGAAACAAAGGAAGGGGTGAACGATGGGTAGTTGTATTTGTCAAAGTGTGTGTACTGCATGCACTGCATGCACTCTGCTATAAACAGATGAATATATATGTAGCTGTTTGTTTTTGATTATTACATTGTTCCTAAAACTAATAAGGACCGTACCAATGACTTCCTCCATCATAATAGGGATCTCTCTTACGAAACCCTGTCTCAAATACCACACCTGTACAATCTACATCACAATTTCTAATCAGAACACCCGCCCATGCCTCCATACCGCGTTTGTTCTTGATTAATCCATGATATTTGAATCGAAAGACTGTGTCAACTTCAATACTTAGCAATTCGACAACATCTCCCAATACATCCAAGGCCGGTTGGATCTTGGCCACAAGTGCTGGATCTGCCTGACCGGGCAATGTTGACCCAGTGATAACCCCCTTTTCTTTGTAGATGGCAGTTTTGCTGGCATGATATGCCTCCGAAGTTCCCTCTGGTAGCCACTCATTATTCCTAGAACGTGCCAATTGCACTGCCAACTGCCTTGCCCGAGCTGGTCCCAGCTTATCAAAGTCAGTAGCATCTTCGGGCTTTGTAAAGCGGTTATTCATATAATCCTGCTTCGGGAATGATAATTGCTCTGGATATCCATGCCACTTGGCAGCGTGGTTGGGCACCTCCATCTTTAAGAATGGATCGGTATGTGTCTCAACAATCTTCAAACTTTTACGCAATGCAGTAATATCTTCATTGAGTTTGATTTCTGGATCTCCATCTGGAAAGTCCTGCGGGACCAAGCTATCATCTCGAGTCTTTGCATCAATAACATATGAATCGGGAGGGTTGAGAATGGTCCGTCCATCGATTGGGTTCGATCTACCAAAGACGGGGTCGTATCCCACCTCAATCCCCTCCTCATCGAGTTCGAATGGTGCGGCATACTCATATGCAGGGTCCAAATTGTTAGGGTCTTCATCACCTTCATCTGGATCCCACTCGTAATCAAATTTATCCTCCAAGTCTTTCTCATCCCATTGACCAAGAGTAGCTGCATCAATGGCATCATCGTCATCATCATCTAATGCAAGTTCATCTTCCGGTTCACCATACTCAGAAATCCAGGATGGATACTGGCGCATACCAGAGTCAATTTCTGCAAGAATTCTGTCTCGTATTTCTGTATCAGTTTCTTTGGGCGCCGCGGCAGACTTCTTTTTGTTGGCTGCGGCCGATAGAGCGGTGGTTAATGTTGATCTGGATGTTGGTTTTGATGTTGATGTTGTTGTTGTTGAAGTGATGGGTGACAGTCTCATGTGATTTTGGGGTGTGTGGAGAGGGCTTTGTATGCAGTGACGTCCGAACGACTCTGCATGGTCGCTACTCAATGAGAGTAGGACAAGAGCAAGGGCAGATGCTCTATTCTGTAACGTCTTCATGG
>JALLBI010000387.1:0-11932 GCA_036940125.1 Mediolabrus comicus
TAATTGACAAAGAGAAACCCGCCTCTTCTCACCACCAGAAAGGACAGCAGTCTTGGCATCACCAGGTGGAACACGCAGGGAATCCATTGCACGCTCGACAGTCCTATCCAACTCCCACAAATTCTCTGCCTCAATCTTGTTCCCAATTGTTTCAAGTTTGCTCATTACAGTTGTCATCTCTTCATCAGTGATGTCTGGATTTGCCATACTCATACTGAGTTCATTATACTCATCAAGGATGGCTTTTGATGATGCAACAGCCGCATCAATGCATTCCTGCACAGTTTCGTGTTCTAATATGGGCTCTTGAGGAAGATAGCCGATGCTGGCCCCAGGCAAAGGACGAGCAATACCATCAAATTCCTTTTCAATACCTGCCATAATCTTTAGTAAGGTTGACTTACCACTCCCGTTCAACCCAACTACACCGATCTTTGCACCAGGATAGAAAGACAAATTGATGTTTTTAAGAATATCCTTGGATTTATCTGGAAGTGTCTTCGTCAAGCCGACTAGAGTAAACATAAACTGTCGGGTTGCTGCATCGAACCTTGCTTCTTTTACCGATGCCTTCTCTTGCTGCTGTTGCCCCTTTTTGGCCGAAGAGTAGTTTGGGTTGGGTCTAGGAGTAGAGCCTTTCCTTTTCTTCCCAAACAGAGCAGATGTGGTTGGGATTGCTGCAGCTTTATGATGTTGCACAACAGATGGTGAAGTCGGTAATGTGAACGCACATGATGTGGAGATGATAGGTGCCAGCACGAAGAAGATGAGGAGAGGTGCGGCTATGAGAAGTGAGCAGTTGTTCGTCATCATCATGGTGGCTATGGAGTAGAGCTGCTTAGCTAGAGGGTGTTGGTAGCTTTAATGCACTACTCTTGCCAGAGATGTAGGTCGATAGATAGAAGGAGATGACCACTTACAACAACTTCCACTGCAATGATGTTTTGCACAAACAATTGAAAGTACCAATAGAAGTTGTTGACATTCTACCATACACTAAAGAAGTGGCACTTACTTGCTGTCGTCTGTCGTGCCTTTTTCAAACCACCCAAACCCCATAATACTCTTTCTATTTGTTCTTCCATTATTTCATTCAAACCTACCACTATATAACAACAATGGGAGCCTCTACAACCGTCGGCAGCAAATCATCCAACCATGTGGTCATCAAGGCCGCGAAGAAGACGCTGAAGCGTCAAGGATCTGCCATGAAACTAAAGTTGCTTGCAAAGACACTTCTAGAAAAGTTTGAATCTGATAATGAAGTGCCGTCGTGCAAGAACACAGTACGCAAATGGATTGAAGAGAGCGATGTATTTGAGGTAGATGGTAAGATGGTCATGCTCAAGAGCAAGAAGAGAAAGTCATCTGATGATGAAGAGAGTGATGGTGGTGGTGGTGGTGGTGGTGGTGACGATACCAAGAAGGCAAAGAAAGCTAAGAAGGATAAGAAGAAGAAGAAGAAGGAAAGTTCAACTTCCACAGATGCAACACCTGTAGACAATGAATCCATCCAAGAATGGCGGAAGAAGAACAAAATCGTGCTCAAGGACTCAAGAACTGGAGAGGAGGGAGCCGAAGCAACCAAGAAACTACCAGGGAACCAGCAATTTTATCCATTCCAATCTTTCAATGATTGTGCAGACAAGATTCCCGATGAGCTATTGAAGCAGTGTACGGAAAAGAATGGGTTTCAAAAACCAAGCCCTATTCAAGCTCAGTGTTGGGTAAGTTTCCTTTGTGTACTATAATAGTTTTGAAGCGGCAATTATCCATCTCACAGCTTGCATAAATATATTTCATCAAATATGTTCATATGTTGTGTCTATGCACACTACAGCCCATTCTTCTCACTTCCGACTCATCTGGACGACACCGTGACGTTGTCGGTATTGCCGAGACTGGTAGTGGCAAAACACTTGCATTTTCCATGCCAGCTCTGTCTCTCATGTCTAAAGATAAGGCAATGTCTGGAAAGAAAGGACGATCTCCACGTATGTTAGTATTAGCACCTACGCGCGAGTTGGCGATGCAGTCACAGAATGTGCTAGAAGAGTTTGGTCAGGTTGTAAACTTAACAAGCACTGTAATATATGGTGGTGTTCCCAAACCAACGCAGAAGGATATCCTCCGAAAGGGTGTAGATTGTGTTGTATGTACACCTGGTCGCCTTAAGGATCTAATCAATGATGGTTCATGCGATCTTAGCAGAGTTTGCCACTTGGTCTTGGACGAAGCAGATCGTATGCTTGATATGGGGTTTGAGGAAGATGTGCGCTATATTATCTCTCAATGTAAGGCAAAGGAAATACGCCAAACGGCAATGTTTTCAGCTACATGGCCAGCTGCCATTCAACAACTGGCAATGGAGTTCATGATCAACCCAGTTTGTATTTACGTTGGCTTTGAGAGCATTGTCGGGTCTAATGGGGAAAATGCTATTGATGATTCACTATCGGCGAATAAGCGTGTGTCACAAACAGTGGAAGTTATTGAGGATCGTGAGCGGGAACCTCGTTTAAGAGAATTGCTCAAGAAATACACCAGCGGGAAGCGAAAGAACGATCGTCTATTGGTATTTGCCTTGTATAAGAAAGAAGCGGCAAGGCTGGAGAACACTTTGAATAGGTGGGGATTTTCTTGCGCATCTATTCATGGCGACAAAACACAGGACAAACGTAACCAGGCATTGAAGGAATTCAAAGATGGAAGCTGCCCTATTCTTGTGGCCACTGACGTAGCTGCTCGTGGATTGGACATTCCTGATGTAGAGGTAGTTCTGAACTATACATTCCCATTGACAATTGAGGATTATGTCCACCGTATTGTGAGTTACCTTGTCAAATCCTGCTTGTGTCTTACTTAGCATTATTATTTGTTCGTGTTGTTTTGCTCAATTTGCATCGTCTTTGATCTCTATGTTATGTTGAATACAGGGACGTACTGGGCGAGCTGGCAAGAGTGGTATCAGCTACACTTTCTTTCAGCCTGGAGATAAGAGTCATGCCGGAGAGCTTCAGCAAGTAATGAGACAGGCTGGGCAAGACATTCCCGACTCACTCATGAAGTTTGGAAGTACAATCAAGAAGAAGGAACACAAGTTGTATGGCAACTTTGGCCCAAAAGGAGACATGCCGATGAAGAAAGCAGTAAAGATCACATTTGACAGTGATGGCGAGTAAATTGAGTTGTTAGTATTCTCCGAGCATTATCTATTTGCTTAGTTGTGTTTACATATTGTGTACAATAAAAATAAAAGACATGGCATAAGTTCGCTGTTCTAGATTGGCCATAAATTCTCAAATCGCTGTAAAGCTGAAAAAGGAGAGAAATGACAGAATGTGAGATTAAAGAGGATGCAATTGTAGTACATAGCCCGACAGCAGATCATTTATCATGCCCGCATCAGTAGCTCAATAATCACTCCGAGAGAAGATTAATGTCTCATTGTCAACATCTCTGAATGGGCTCATCCTCAATCCCCACGCTAACAGAGATGAGGAATCACGGCCAGCAGACAGAGAGAAAATTGGCTCGACATCCCTGTGCAAGTGTTGTTTTCGTCACTGTGATTATTTGATTTCCTTCATCCGACATGCCAGGCAGCCATAATAGAGCAAACATGCATCATTCTCACCTTATAGTTCATCCCCTTCATTGCACCACCTCTTCTTCTTAGCTGTTGATCCAGTCCCTCAGAATTGCTAGATCGTACTCAAGTAGAGGGAATACATCATCATTATTAAGGAAAGGAAGCACGAGAGGGATAATAATGTTTGCGCCACAGTTGGCACGTGCCAACTGTGGCGCAAACATTATTATCCCTCTCGTGCTTCCTTTCCTTAATAATGATGATGTATTCCCTCTACTTGAGTACGATCTAGCAATTCTGAGGGACTGGATCAACAGCTAAGAAGAAGAGGTGGTGCAATGAAGGGGATGAACTATAAGGTGAGAATGATGCATGTTTGCTCTATTATGGCTGCCTGGCATGTCGGATGAAGGAAATCAAATAATCACAGTGACGAAAACAACACTTGCACAGGGATGTCGAGCCAATTTTCTCTCTGTCTGCTGGCCGTGATTCCTCATCTCTGTTAGCGTGGGGATTGAGGATGAGCCCATTCAGAGATGTTGACAATGAGACATTAATCTTCTCTCGGAGTGATTATTGAGCTACTGATGCGGGCATGATAAATGATCTGCTGTCGGGCTATGTACTACAATTGCATCCTCTTTAATCTCACATTCTGTCATTTCTCTCCTTTTTCAGCTTTACAGCGATTTGAGAATTTATGGCCAATCTAGAACAGCGAACTTATGCCATGTCTTTTATTTTTATTGTACACAATATGTAAACACAACTAAGCAAATAGATAATGCTCGGAGAATACTAACAACTCAATTTACTCGCCATCACTGTCAAATGTGATCTTTACTGCTTTCTTCATCGGCATGTCTCCTTTTGGGCCAAAGTTGCCATACAACTTGTGTTCCTTCTTCTTGATTGTACTTCCAAACTTCATGAGTGAGTCGGGAATGTCTTGCCCAGCCTGTCTCATTACTTGCTGAAGCTCTCCGGCATGACTCTTATCTCCAGGCTGAAAGAAAGTGTAGCTGATACCACTCTTGCCAGCTCGCCCAGTACGTCCCTGTATTCAACATAACATAGAGATCAAAGACGATGCAAATTGAGCAAAACAACACGAACAAATAATAATGCTAAGTAAGACACAAGCAGGATTTGACAAGGTAACTCACAATACGGTGGACATAATCCTCAATTGTCAATGGGAATGTATAGTTCAGAACTACCTCTACATCAGGAATGTCCAATCCACGAGCAGCTACGTCAGTGGCCACAAGAATAGGGCAGCTTCCATCTTTGAATTCCTTCAATGCCTGGTTACGTTTGTCCTGTGTTTTGTCGCCATGAATAGATGCGCAAGAAAATCCCCACCTATTCAAAGTGTTCTCCAGCCTTGCCGCTTCTTTCTTATACAAGGCAAATACCAATAGACGATCGTTCTTTCGCTTCCCGCTGGTGTATTTCTTGAGCAATTCTCTTAAACGAGGTTCCCGCTCACGATCCTCAATAACTTCCACTGTTTGTGACACACGCTTATTCGCCGATAGTGAATCATCAATAGCATTTTCCCCATTAGACCCGACAATGCTCTCAAAGCCAACGTAAATACAAACTGGGTTGATCATGAACTCCATTGCCAGTTGTTGAATGGCAGCTGGCCATGTAGCTGAAAACATTGCCGTTTGGCGTATTTCCTTTGCCTTACATTGAGAGATAATATAGCGCACATCTTCCTCAAACCCCATATCAAGCATACGATCTGCTTCGTCCAAGACCAAGTGGCAAACTCTGCTAAGATCGCATGAACCATCATTGATTAGATCCTTAAGGCGACCAGGTGTACATACAACACAATCTACACCCTTTCGGAGGATATCCTTCTGCGTTGGTTTGGGAACACCACCATATATTACAGTGCTTGTTAAGTTTACAACCTGACCAAACTCTTCTAGCACATTCTGTGACTGCATCGCCAACTCGCGCGTAGGTGCTAATACTAACATACGTGGAGATCGTCCTTTCTTTCCAGACATTGCCTTATCTTTAGACATGAGAGACAGAGCTGGCATGGAAAATGCAAGTGTTTTGCCACTACCAGTCTCGGCAATACCGACAACGTCACGGTGTCGTCCAGATGAGTCGGAAGTGAGAAGAATGGGCTGTAGTGTGCATAGACACAACATATGAACATATTTGATGAAATATATTTATGCAAGCTGTGAGATGGATAATTGCCGCTTCAAAACTATTATAGTACACAAAGGAAACTTACCCAACACTGAGCTTGAATAGGGCTTGGTTTTTGAAACCCATTCTTTTCCGTACACTGCTTCAATAGCTCATCGGGAATCTTGTCTGCACAATCATTGAAAGATTGGAATGGATAAAATTGCTGGTTCCCTGGTAGTTTCTTGGTTGCTTCGGCTCCCTCCTCTCCAGTTCTTGAGTCCTTGAGCACGATTTTGTTCTTCTTCCGCCATTCTTGGATGGATTCATTGTCTACAGGTGTTGCATCTGTGGAAGTTGAACTTTCCTTCTTCTTCTTCTTCTTATCCTTCTTAGCTTTCTTTGCCTTCTTGGTATCGTCACCACCACCACCACCACCACCACCATCACTCTCTTCATCATCAGATGACTTTCTCTTCTTGCTCTTGAGCATGACCATCTTACCATCTACCTCAAATACATCGCTCTCTTCAATCCATTTGCGTACTGTGTTCTTGCACGACGGCACTTCATTATCAGATTCAAACTTTTCTAGAAGTGTCTTTGCAAGCAACTTTAGTTTCATGGCAGATCCTTGACGCTTCAGCGTCTTCTTCGCGGCCTTGATGACCACATGGTTGGATGATTTGCTGCCGACGGTTGTAGAGGCTCCCATTGTTGTTATATAGTGGTAGGTTTGAATGAAATAATGGAAGAACAAATAGAAAGAGTATTATGGGGTTTGGGTGGTTTGAAAAAGGCACGACAGACGACAGCAAGTAAGTGCCACTTCTTTAGTGTATGGTAGAATGTCAACAACTTCTATTGGTACTTTCAATTGTTTGTGCAAAACATCATTGCAGTGGAAGTTGTTGTAAGTGGTCATCTCCTTCTATCTATCGACCTACATCTCTGGCAAGAGTAGTGCATTAAAGCTACCAACACCCTCTAGCTAAGCAGCTCTACTCCATAGCCACCATGATGATGACGAACAACTGCTCACTTCTCATAGCCGCACCTCTCCTCATCTTCTTCGTGCTGGCACCTATCATCTCCACATCATGTGCGTTCACATTACCGACTTCACCATCTGTTGTGCAACATCATAAAGCTGCAGCAATCCCAACCACATCTGCTCTGTTTGGGAAGAAAAGGAAAGGCTCTACTCCTAGACCCAACCCAAACTACTCTTCGGCCAAAAAGGGGCAACAGCAGCAAGAGAAGGCATCGGTAAAAGAAGCAAGGTTCGATGCAGCAACCCGACAGTTTATGTTTACTCTAGTCGGCTTGACGAAGACACTTCCAGATAAATCCAAGGATATTCTTAAAAACATCAATTTGTCTTTCTATCCTGGTGCAAAGATCGGTGTAGTTGGGTTGAACGGGAGTGGTAAGTCAACCTTACTAAAGATTATGGCAGGTATTGAAAAGGAATTTGATGGTATTGCTCGTCCTTTGCCTGGGGCCAGCATCGGCTATCTTCCTCAAGAGCCCATATTAGAACACGAAACTGTGCAGGAATGCATTGATGCGGCTGTTGCATCATCAAAAGCCATCCTTGATGAGTATAATGAACTCAGTATGAGTATGGCAAATCCAGACATCACTGATGAAGAGATGACAACTGTAATGAGCAAACTTGAAACAATTGGGAACAAGATTGAGGCAGAGAATTTGTGGGAGTTGGATAGGACTGTCGAGCGTGCAATGGATTCCCTGCGTGTTCCACCTGGTGATGCCAAGACTGCTGTCCTTTCTGGTGGTGAGAAGAGGCGGGTTTCTCTTTGTCAATTACTCCTCGGTAGCCACGATATGTTACTGCTTGACGAGCCGACAAATCATCTCGACGCTGAGTCTATATCATGGCTTGAACAATTCTTGGAAAAGTTCCAGGGCACTGTTGTTTGTATTACGCATGACCGTTACTTCCTTGAAAATGTAGCTCAATGGATTCTAGAATTAGATCGTGGACAGGGCATTCCATTTGAAGGCAACTATTCTCAGTGGCTTGAAGCAAAGAATAAAAGATTGGAAGGAGAGAAGAAAAGTCAGACGGCGGCGGCGAAAGCTGTGGCTGCAGAGTTGGAATGGGTCCGATCAAATCCCAAAGCAAAAGGAACGAAGAGTAAGGCACGTCTACGCCGATATGATGAGTTACTGCTAGCTGCGGCACCAACGGAATTGCGCAATGAGGGCCAGATCTACATCCCACCCGGTCCCCGGCTTGGTGATGTTGTTATTGATGTAAGCAACGTCAAGAAGGCATTTGGGGATAGGTTGTTGATTGATAACTTGGAATTTAGTCTCCCGAAAGCCGGTATTGTGGGGGTTATTGGGTGAGTGAGAAACAACTTCTATCTGCGACATTATTCCTTCTATTTCATGTTCAAATATCTTCTGACACTTTGCTAATATACTGTATATTTAGACCTAATGGCGCTGGGAAATCCACATTGATTAAGATGTTAATGGAGAAAGAGAAACCAGACGCTGGTTCTGTCAAGGTTGGAGAGACAGTGAACATGATCGGCGTTGGACAGGAAAGGATGGAGGAACTAGACCCCACCAAAACTGTCTTTGAGGAGATCTCAAATAACCTTGATGAGATTGAACTCGGTGGATCTTACGTCAACTCGAGGGCATACCTATCTTGGTTTGGATTCAAGAGTGCACAACAACAACAGAAAGTCGCTAATCTCAGTGGTGGTGAGAGAAACCGCGTGCAATTGGCGAAGCTGCTGAAGGCTGGAGCGAACGTTATTATCCTTGATGAACCGACGAATGATTTAGTGAGTCTATTTTGTTGATCTTTCTCGTTGATTATGTGTTGCTCCCATCAACACAAATGAGCTCACATGTACTTTTTTGACTGTCTACTTTGCATAGGATGTCGAGACATTGAGGTCATTAGAGGAGGCACTTCTCAATTTTGCTGGAAGTGCTATGGTCGTATCACACGACAGATACTTTTTAGATCGTGTTGCAACTCATATCTTAGCCTTTGAAGGAGACTCCAATTGCTACTTCTTTGAGGGAAATTATGCCGAGTATGAAGAAAATCGTGTGAGTAGGCTTGGTGAAACGAGTATCAAGAGGATAAAGTATGCGCCGTTGATTAATGCATAAATAATGCATGAGCTATGTACGCTTTCCAGCGAGCCCTACAGTTAACTCAGGAAGATGCCAAGACGCTAAGAATTAACTAAAATCTAACACTGTTACATTCACTACCATTGTAAACTACTACCACATAATCCACCTGATCCTGCAGCCCTCACGGAGAGTGGACAAACAAGAGTGTCGTTGTCTTGATTACTCAAGTCTCTCCACAATTTTCCAATGTCATCTCGAACTTGGTCACTCATCCCTTCATTTGTGGGTGGACCTTTCACGTAAATAACAAACAAGGCGTCATATCCTCCTGCTCCGGGCACACCAGCGGCAACCACACCTGGAAGCTTCATCGTCGCGTCTGCGAGAGCCGTTTGACCATCAGGTTCGACAGGAACACCTGCAGCATTCCCCATAGCTTTCAGATTTTGTCTTGACTCCAAAAAGGCCATGCGAAGATCCAGTAATTGCATCGCACAGTCCCATGATGACCCATCAAACTCGTGCCAAGTTGATGGCATTGGTTTCCTCCATTGCTCAGCTGTCCGACTTGAAATGATCATTGGGCCATCTCTGATCAAACCATCACAAAACGTCTTCTTGGTGTATTGGTCACACAGCAACGACGCAATTTTCTTATTACAACGCTTTAAGTCTCTCCAATAGTACCCATCCAAGAAACCTGTGTCTCGGTTGTTCTTCTTCCAATCTAGAATCTTTCTTGCCATCGATGGGCTTTCTGAGCCTCCGCAAACATCCGCCATGAGAAGCTCCAGGCCTTGTGGTAATTTGATAGGTTGAACTGTACAATCCCACTTGTTGTCGGTATCCGTGACAAGTTCATATAATTGCATTGAATTGGACCCAGTCAACCTTAAACCATCTTGAACAGTTTTATTTTGCAATTCAACGTTTTCCAACAATTTGTTGATAATCTCCTTAGAAAATCTAGTGTAAACATGACTGCCATAAACTGCTGATGAAACATCAAAGCCACTTCCAACTTTGCCTTGAGCATAGCAGTGGCATATCTGGGATAGATTGTGTGCAATACGAAGTCCTTCCCCTTCGTCTTGCTTACCGTGGTCGCCACCGCCACCATCCATAATGGGGAGTGATGCTGCATTAAAGAATCTTAAAAGACTCCCAACAATGCTAGTAACTAACGCAGCAGAGCTTCCCATTCCCGTCTTATTCACAATGACCTTTCCCGAAGTAGAATCTTTTGGGCATGGTAAGAATGGCTCCAAACTCTCTACATTTTGAGGTGTAAGATCTAATCCCCGTTGCTTCAAGTGGTTAATTTGAGAGTAGAAATCATTATCGGCACGTAGCTTAATAGCCAAGGCTACTCGCTCATTTGATTTCAAGCCGTGTTGACAAAATCTAGAATGGAAAGTTTCCTTCCCCAATGATTGACGGAGGTATCCAAATGCTAATAGAAGAGTACGCTCTACAAACTTGTTGGGATCATGAGACGATGTACGTGGTTGCAAACGTAGTACATCCTCCTCTTCTCCATCTTCTTCTTCTTTCAGTGAATATGACAAATAGTAGCAAAATATCTTATCAAATTGAGGACTGTATACATCCAAGGGAAGTGATTCCCATGTGGCATTGATTGCATTCCCAATGACCCCACCGCCAGCCCTGCATTATTACGACGTCTACTACGGACGGCGGTGGGGTCATTGGGAATGCAATCNCAGAAATCACTGAAAGATAACTCCTTGTCCTCAACCTCTTGAAGTTTGGCTTTCCAAAGAGCGAGTTCAAGCAGCACCATATTAGTCTTCAACAATGTATAGTGTTCGGATTTGTAATGCTCGATTCGTTCACGGACCCTTTCCATCCATTGTCGGATTACTGTCGTCTTATTCTCGTCGGTAGCGGTGCTAGGGAGCACTTGATTGATGCGGTCAATGTCGTCATTCATTTCATTTCTCCAGCTGTCGAGGAGCAATGAGGAAATAGTTTTATGGATCCCCCCGATAAGATCTACTTGCGACAGATCATCACATTCCCAAAACACACTTTGACCCAACATGTTGGCCTTCAATGGCATGGCAATGCGTCTGAGACGGCGACAATAAGATAATGCAACGCGTCCAATTCTTTCAAGATCTTCAGACAACTCCACTTCCGTCAATTGCGGACAATCTGCAAACGCATACTCTCCAATAGTCCTGGCTTTCGGTATTTTAATGTTTTTCAGAGAGTGGCAGTCAGAGAATGCATCGCTTCCAATTGTATCGAGCGTGTCCCCAAATTCTACATCCTCCAGCGCCCAGCACTGACTGAATGCGAACCCTCCGATGACCCTCACGCCTGGCAATTTTATTCCCCTCAGAGAGGTGCAGTAATAAAATGCCTCATGTTCAATTATTTCCACGCCATCATGCATCTCTACCGACAACAGGTGCTCACAACCTTGGAATGCCCCCTCAGTAATAATTTTGACGGATTTGTGTACGCGGATATGAGTGATAGTGTCTCTCAGATCCTCCGGAATTTCTTCACCCCTGTAGACGAAAATATTGTCATCACCTCCGTCGTCTGCTGCGTGATCCATGGTGATAATGGGAAAATTTGAGAGCAATCAGATGGAAGGGAGCTAGGATTTAGATAGCAATGGATTTAGATTAGCACGGCAACGGCCGTCATTGTTGTTTGCTTTTTTTTGTTGTTTAGGGTGTTTTACCCCGTTTTACGTTTACACTACACCTCGAACCTAAGACCTGGGTTTAAATAGGCTCAATAGGGGGTACCTAGGTAATATCAAGCTTAGAAAAATGGGGGGTACTGAATTTTGAGTAGCAAGGTGATTAGGGGGTATCTGTAAACACGTCACAAACACCTCACAACTCACAAACCACGCCCTGACACAATCCTCTTTGCTTCCCCAAAGAACAACTCTACTAAACGCTAAACTGCGGAGCCATAAAACTTTGCTCGGAAAGAATCATTATTAGTTAACATGAAGTCAACTGCTATCATCGTTGCCGCATCTGTGGCTGTCTCCGCCAC
>JALLBI010000388.1:0-12489 GCA_036940125.1 Mediolabrus comicus
AATAATATTGTTGTTGTTGTTGTTGTTGTTGTTGTTGTTGCATTTGAAGTTGTGACGAAGCGGAAGAAAGCTGTTCTAGACTCTCGAGTTGTTTCGTGAGCATCTTAACATGATTCTCCTCTCCAACTCGTGCTCTCAGATAGAATGCAGAGTGTAGGATACTACAAACTTTCGATTGTGCAGTAATTGAAGCAGAGTCTACAGTAGGCCCAACAAAGTGCGGAAGTTTAGCGCTCGTCAGTATGATTTGTTGTGTATATAGCAGTTTACGAAATTCCCAAGCACTGAACGCGAGAAGTTGCTCTCGTTGGACGGTGCATTGCATAATAAATTGATTCCTTTCTTGTTCGTTTGCATGTTGAACTGCAGCCAGTGCACCGCCAGCAACTGATGCCCTGGCTGCAAGGCTGGTTTCCAGGGCTTCAGTATCATTTGCCTAAAAGTTATAAGGGTGAGAAATGAGACCACATGATGATGAAACCCAACATGACAACGTGGCAAGTAATGTCGTGTAGCGTACTTACAATTTTCTTCTCCAATGCCTCCGCAGCTTTTACAGCCTCTTCTTCTTTAAGAGCAGTCATCATCCAACACGCATGACACAACTCCAATAGTGCCGATCCCAAACATTTTCCATCATGTGTCTTTGCCGTTAGCATTTGCAATAATTTCAAAGCCGTGTCAATCCCAACTAAATCTTTTCCAGACGGATCCCCTAGTTTTGGAGGCGACGCGCTAAATAAAACTGGTTCAGGTTTAGATGGCAGCGAACCACCATCTCGAGCGTGCCAAAGAGTTTCAATTTCTGGAGGCATGTTTTTGGACGTTGCAAGTAATACACTGGCGGCAGTTTCAATACTCCCTGCATTTAACGTTTCAGTTTGTTCCGGTATCTTTTTGTCCCATCTTGATCGCTTCGCTGGCCTCGGCGCTGTATCATTGTTAATTGTTGAAGAATCAGCAGCTGTATTAATCCCTTCTGACTGTAAAGTTGTCGAAGTAGTACTGTCTATCTGAGCTCCACGTTCTCGTTCCACAGCACTTTTGAGATCTGCCAACGTTAAGTCTGGATCATTCCTCAACGACTGCATCATCCGTAAGAATTCATTCCACAGTAAAGTTTGATCGGCTACATCCTTCACAGACGGTCCGGCTCCATCCTGCTCTCCGACCAATGCACGTAGATACAGCTTCTGCGCTGTCCGCGGTCTCCCCCTCTCCTCTAAAAACCGTGTGTACTCCAACCAAACCTTCCCAACATCGCCACTCACTGGACAGTTGATTGCTTGTTCATACACTTCTGTTGCAGATTTGAACTGAGGTAATAGTAGGAAGATTGCAGAAGAAGAGACGAAGGTGAGAAAAAAGAAAATGTCTCAAAGAGTTCTAATGAATTCTTTATTAAAGTCAGACTTTATGTTCTAATTATTTGTGTTGTAAATAAAGAATTGATAACACAAACTTTATTCTTCACCAGCGAATTAACATATTCAGCGGCTAAGAGTGGAGTCAAATTGTAATTATGACAATCACGCGCTGCCCTGTACCATACCTGATAAGTAGCACAACAAACAAAACAACACAATTCACATGCCACATTGATTATTACATCATACATCATTACTCACCAAATTAGAACTCCTATTTAAATTTGCATAGGCCAACCACAAATTAGCAACTTCTCCCCGTACACTTTCCTTGTCAACTGTATCTCCCATCGTCACATCATCAACCCAATCCAACAGTGCCGATTTGTACACAGTTTGTGCGGCATTGACCCCGCTAGTTTGTAGTGTCTCCTCTGCGGTGTTGATTATTGATTGAGAGTTGTATTGAGGTGGGGCTGCAGCGGATGACAGGACGGGCTCCATTATTCTTGTTGTTACTATTTATCGGCTATATAACTAACCGATCGTTATTATGAGTATTTCATTGGGCGATTTTTATTTATTACGGGGCGAGAGAGCTCTAGTAAGTATACAGAACAAACATATATTGCAGAAAGATTGCACAACCACTGCAAACTGCAAAAAAAACACCAAAAATAATGTATGAATTATCTACTTGCAGGCACACAGCAATGTGACACTCACCACCAGCAGCAGTACACAGAAGAATAATGAATCGAAATGTGATATCTAGCAGACTTCAGAGTCAGAGCTGTGAGGATGCGATAGTATCACCTATCACTGCTCCATATCTATGTTGTTATTGTGTAGGCTGGAGGCTGGAGGTGGGAGGTGGCGATGGAGATGTCGAATTACGAAAGTTCACCCCTACATCAATATTATTTTCTCCGGAATATGTTCTTCTTAATTTCACCACACATCGAACATCATGACATGAGTTTTTACTTCTTCTTCTACTTTTATTTTTACTGATTTGAGGGGTTACCACTTTTACACTCCCAGCGGTCACTAAAAAAAATAATGAGAAGACCATGACCATGATGCTGTTTCTAACAGCTCTCTAGAGGAGAGTAGCTCTACACTTATTCCGTAGCAACACAAAAAGATCTTGATAATATATTCTGGTACCGGAAGCGAGCGCAGGGAGAGTCAGCAGGCGCCGGAATATACTAGTTTTTGTCTACGTTATATTGCAAAAAATAAAAGAGGATAACCATGTACAGTTCTGGAGAACACTATCGTCAGCGAAACCCAACATCATATGATAACGTAACAAGTTTCTTACATGCAGCTGAAGAAATAAATGCGGATGATAATATCGGCCTGGAAACGGGTGCAACTGGCGGCGGCAGATACATCTCATATCGTGATGTTGGCGGTGGTGCGACGAGCCAAAAATTTACAAAGGAGATTGTTAACCGATTTGCAAGCTCAAAGAATAAGAAACAAAAGAAGAACAACAAAACATCATATGCATACGATGATGATAATTTCGTCGACTCTGGAGAGGATTATAATAATGAGGGGAGTTTGTCGATTCGCTTCGGTTTGATGCTGGGGTTAGGCTTACTTGCTGCAGTGTGCCTCACATCTGTGTTGAGCACATTCTTTGGAACTGAAACACCAGAAATGCCTAATATCCCACGATCACTAATGAAGGCATTTAGCTACACCGCTGTTTCACTGCTACCATCTCGAGTTCCATTCTTGGGTGGTGGTGGTGCAGCAAATGTAGATGAGGAAGATGAGCCAAGACCGGACTTTGTCTATGAACATCCATACGTTTCAAGCAGTTACTACACCTCAACGAAGAGTATCAAAACACTGCTTTCTACGCAGGACATACAAGTCAAGAAAAATCTCAGACGATTGGCAGAAGAGGAAGCTGGGAAAACGTCGCGAGAGATGAAAACACGATTAGCGATAGTACGACCATTCTGTGAGTTCGATGCCGAAGCGTTGCCTACCACGTTTGCATGTTGGAATGGTTTGACACCATGTAAGGCAGCTCAAGATGCCATTGGAGATGATTATGATGAAGATGAAGAATTTGAAGTAGGGCCTAACGGAGAATTCATCGCATACAGAAACAGCACTGGGGGGAGGAATCTCTACGAAGAATTAGGTGATAGACATTTATTTGATTTCGTTGGCAGCGACGCTATGAAATCTGCAAAGGCTGATGTGTTCTTATTTTATTCACAAACATTTGGAGAGAATGAGGTAGCCATAAAAGCTGTTGATACCATTATTGATCAGTTTTTTGAACCTGGCGGCTGGTCTCAATGTGAGTCACTCAAAGTATATTGATCGTTTTATCGCTCGCTTTGCTTCAACACTCACAATACTTTTCTCTCCAGGCTTTGATAACATCTATGCTATCGAGGCAAATATTCCTCAAGAGTTGGTAAGTTTTTCTGCCTGCTTTATGCTTAAAAACTCATTGTTATATTGCTTTGTTTGTCACTAAAACTCTGTTGCATTCATCATGATACCCAGGATTTGTACATCCCATCAGCTCAGGAGGAGCTGTACAATTGGGTTAATGGCCCAAATAGGCAGTATGAGGCCGCCTTTCGCATTATTCAGAGCGGAGAATGGGGTGACTATGATGGCTTCTATCTAATGGAGGGTGACTCGGTGCCGATCAAATCACACTGGCTAGATGTTGTGTTGAGTGAAATTGAAGCCAATCGACCATTTGCCATTTTGGGAGCACAATATGATGGTGACAAGTGGGACAACTTCTACGAGCAGATTCCAATTTCTTTGCTGCATCACACGAATGGAAATGCCATTTATAACACTTCGCACCCCCTTCTCGAACGTTTGGCGGGTCAGCTAGAGGTGGAAGCTCCTTGTCCATATAACTCGATTCCATACGATTACAGGTAAGTTGAATCTAGCCAATATCTTCAATAGCTCTTTCTTCCGGGATGGTCGAAATTTTCGACGACACTCTGTCTAAAATCACTGATGAATTCTTTACAGGATGTCACAAATGTGGGTAGAAGGTACGCTCGGGATTGTTCCAGATCTCGCCCCTAAGATTATGTTGAATGAAGAAGGAGAAAATATCACTCTTTCAGATAATCGGGCGATGTTCAAAAAGTGGGCTGATATATGGGAGAAGGAAGACCCATTCAAGTATACACCCGTCATTCACAACTATGCAGCTACGAACTTAATCCCACGTCATCTGGGACCTGAATATATCATCCACGGCGCGAAGTTGTACAGCCCTTGGGATCCTACGAGGACAGAAGTGACCTTAGTAGTGAGTGAATGGTTCTTTGATAGATCTATTCATCTCATTAAAAATCTAGACGAGAAGGACCACCCCTTCTCGGAGGTGGTTGTCATGATCCCCCCTGCAGCCATCACACATGATGACTATGATATGATGACGGAAGTTCCTGTCAGAGCTCAACACCGCGCGGCGCCTGATTTCATGGATCTATGTGAAGCAGATATAAAGACGGAGTGGTTTATGATAACCAACTCGTACCATCAAGTATCAAGGCATGTCGATCTCATGTTTACTCCCGGAAAGTTCCAGCCCGTGATTCCCTTCACACCCGCTACGTACCCGTTTTGCTTCAAGTTTCCTTATTGCAAAGAAACGATTAACTTGGCTCAACGTTTCAAACCTGGGCACGACAAAGTGGTGTTGGATATGGATATGTTATACCACACAGCGTCTCGTAATGCGTTTTGTAAAGAGTGGAAGGAAGAAAATGGAGAAGAAGGAGAGGATTTATACAAGCATCATCAAAGACGTCTTATGTTCCGCAAGAAGATAATAGGACCACCTGGGCCTACAGGGACATCCTATTTTGCTTGGTTGTCCAGAGAAGGAAAGGATGGTATGTACAAAATGACAGATAGATCTCTTTACGGTGCTCGGCCTCCATTCGTGAAGGTTTTCGCAAAAGAGGAAAAATTGGATGGTATGTCGGAAGATGAGTTGGCGAAGCGTGTCGGGATGACTCTGCTTGATAATTCAACTGATTGTAACTGTGCAGCGTTCGAGACCCAAGCGGACTGCGAAGGGTCTGGCATGGGCTGCGCGTGGAGAGATTTGTTCGAGTCTTGCCATCCACCAGAGTTGATTGATGGAGGCGAACCGATTTGCCCCAAAACGGAGGCACCCACTATGTCGCCCACAGTTTCTCTCGAGGGAGTATTTGATGTTACAGAGAGTCCAACAACAGAAGCTGAAAGCACCACGGCAGAAGAGACAGCCATTACTGATGAGGAAAACCCCTGGTTTGTTAGCATGTTCAAGTCTCGTGAGCATGAGAGTGCAACAAATAATAGTACAGAAGAAGACGCAACTCTTATGGCGGATGACGACGATGCCATTCTGGAGCCAGGGAGTCGAGCTCTAGGCCTAGAATCGCTGGATTCCTTTTATGAGACAAATCTCAGTGCAGACGAGCGCTTGGGTACCTCAAAAGAAAGATTACACGTAACTGAGGAGTTGCCAACAAAGAAATGTGATTCTTGGATGCCAAGTGTTGTGCCTAGGAAGAAAACTGTTTCCAGTATGTGGGACGGAGCTTCATCAGATCCAGAGTCTCGAGCATTTTCAGCCTCAGACGTATCTCGACCAAGGAAGCTTCACAGCTCCTCCATACAGTACGAAGCCCTCTTGTCGGGAGCCAAAAATTCCAACTCACCGGACTCAAAAGCAGCACTGGAAGGCATAGTGGATACCTCTTCATCGCTACTTCAAAATTCTTGGTTGACTTCTACAGTACCTATAAATGTACCGAAATATTCAGTACAACAGAGCCATAGGTTGAACGAGACAAGTGTTTTGTTGCCTGCGAAGATCCAGAAGACATTAGTAGACTATGGTGATGGTACCTCTTTTGAACCGCTGCGAATATCATTCGAAAGTGATCATTTGGTAGATTTCAGTAACCGAAAGCGGATCAAGAAATCTGTTACTGCGTCAGCAATTTTAGCTGCTGAAGCTTTGACTGGTGATATTCTTCCCGCAGTGACAGACATTTGGGCGAATGCGCTTTCGATTGTGCGATCATCATCTGCCATCTTCCCATTATCTAATTCTGGTGTAAGTGATGAAAAGATGTGTGGAGAGGCAGTTGTTCCTCAGCAGCACTTGAAGAATGGTGTTCAGAACTCGGACATTGTTATCTACGTAACTCCCAACGGCCATCAGTGCTACACAGGTGATGGCGATACTCCGTCAGATGTACTATCATACTCAACAATCTGTTCATTTGACCAGAATATGCGTCCCATCGCTGCAAATATTGTTGTATGTTTTGATAGTATTGATGTGTCATCAGGGGAAGTGTCCTTAAAAGAAAGTCTTCGGCTCACTGCGTCTTTAACCGTGGAGGTTGGGAAGGTGCTTGGAATGAGCTCCTCTCTCTATCCGTATTACCGCAATACTGAGACAGGACAGCCGTTTGGTGTGACAAGGAAAGAAGTTACGTGTGTAGATGGGTCCACGCAAACGCTTTCAATGCCAAACGTGCTTCAGGCGACCGTGGATGTCAATGATGATCGTCTCATTCAGAGTCCTGCTTACGAAATTGTGACGCCAACCGTGAGGCAAGTAGTGAGGAATCATTTCGACTGCCAAAGCTTAAGCGGCGCGAGGCTTGCTCGCGGAGGAAAGTCTTGTTTTGGTGACTATTTAGAGCCTCGCATCCATTTTGACGAGGATTTTGTACCCATGGGTGGATCTCCTGACATGGCTTACTCGTTAAGTCCACTGACGCTTGCATTATTGGAAGATAGTGGATGGTATCGAGCGAACTTTGCCCTATCAACGACGCCACTGTTTGGCCGAGGAGCTGGTTGTGGCTTTGTGGCAGGTAATTGTGTCTCCGACTCGAAGGATGTTCCCGAGTACAGCCATGGATTCTTTTGTGGAGATTCTTCAGAGGGAGATTGGCGTTTTGGACACCAACCACTAGGTTGTGATTACACGCACAACCACAAAGCTGATTGCACGGCATCTGTAGGAATGGATCCCAACTGTCCAATGAGGAGGGAAAATCTAGTATCATGCGTCGATAAATCAAACTCACCATCCCTGGCGGGGGAGTTGTATTCAGACAACAGTCGGTGTTTCGAGACCAATGTCAATGCTGTTTGTTTGGAATCGTACTGCAATTCAGTTGATTCCAAGATTGACATTGTTATTGATGGGAAGGTACATCAATGTGATTACGAAGGACAACTAGTTGATATAGACATGGGCTATTTTGTCAGATGTCCACGTTTGGCTGTGGTTTGTCCCCATTTGGTGTGTCCAGCAAATTGTTCAGGAAAGGGAGTTTGTGATTACTGCAAGGAAGTGCCTGAATGTATTTGTGACAACCCATTTGATGAGAGTAAGGGATGCTTTGGGGTGGAGTCTGAGTAAGGATTGTACAAGATTGTGATCATAGAAAGAAGAATAACTTTGTTTAACAAATAATGTAATTTTACTCAACACAACCCGAGAGAATACTTCTGTCGAGCTAAGAATACCTAGCCGCACAGTTGCTCTTTTTGTTGTTTGCTTTGTCTGACTCTTCAGGAGAACTCTTCTCATCCCTCTTCTCCCTTCTCCCTCAAAACCTCACCACCTTCCATTTTTTTCTAGCTTGCTTTCTTGCTTGTTGTCATTGCTCCCCCTATCATACATCCACCAATAGTCTAAGTGGAGCCATTCCACACCAAGAAGTTAACTTACCCACCACCATGGCCCAATCAATGTCATACAACCAAGCCGCTGGCCTCGGCGGAATGCTCAAGAAAGGGCATAAGAGCATGGAGGGCCTCCAGGGCGCCACACTTCGCAATGTCGAGGCCTGCCATGAAATATCTACTATCACGAGAACATCCCTCGGCCCGAACGGGATGAATAAATTGGTTGTAAACCATCTTGGTAAAATCATTGTTACGTCAGACTGTGCCACAATTGTCAAGGAATTGGAAATTGAACACCCCGCCGCAAAAATGCTTCAGCTGGCAGCCGAGGCGCAAGATTTCGAATGCGGCGATGGGACCAACTTGGTGGTTAGCTTTGCGGGAGAATTGCTATCACAGACGGAAGATTTGTTCCGAATGGGACTACACCCCTCTGATGTTGTGGCTGGATTTACCAAGGCCGGGGAGAAGTTGATGGAGGACTTTTTACCCCCATTGGCGGAATTGATCACGCCCATGGCCGATGGACGCGTGAAGGAGGAATTGGAACGTGTTGTGAAGCCGGTGTTGGCCGCGAAGCAACTTGGATCAGAAGATGTCTTGGCACCGCTAGTTGCCGAGGCGTGTTTGGGCACAATGTCATCGTCAGGAGCTGCCTCCTTTTCTGCTGAATCGGTCCGTGTTGCCAAAATTCTCGGGGGGGATATTTCACAATCTCACGTTGTTCATGGATTTGTTGCCCTACGTGGACTAGAAACAACACTTAGTACCGCAAAGGATGCCAAAATTGTTGTATTTGGGTGCGGCATTGAAGCTAGTGCCACCGAGGCCAAGGGAACCGTCCTAATGAAGAATGCAGATGATCTCAAAAATTACAACAAATCGGAAGAAAAGAAAATGGAAGAAATCATCAAAAGCATTGCAGATTCGGGTGTGAAAGTTTTAGTTGCAGGTGGTTCCGTCTCAGAGATGGCGTTACACTTCATTGAAAGGTATGGAATGCTTTGTCTACGCATTGGATCGAAGTGGGAACTTCGTCGCTTGTGCGTGGCTACGGGTGCTACTGCTCTCGTACGTCTGGGTGCACCAACACCAGATGAAATGGGACACTGTGACCATGTTTACCAAAAGGAAGTTGGTGGCAGACCCATCACAGTATTTGCACAGGGGGAGGGCTCCAAAACTAGCAAATTGTCAACAATCGTCTTGAGGGCGTCAACATCATCTGTGTTGGCAGATTTAGAACGGGCAATCGATGATGGTGTTCATGCAGCAAGGACTTCGTGTAAGAATGGAAAGCTTGTCCCCGGTGCTGGTGCCACAGAAATGGAGCTGAGCTTGAAAATTGGAGCCTTTGCTGACACCTGTCCTGGTTTGGATCAATATGCAATTAGAGCATTTGGAAAGGCACTAGAAGTCGTGCCTAGAACTTTGGCCGAAAATGCAGGATTGGATCAAGGAGCAGTGATAGCTGCGCTTGTAGCTGCACACGCTAGTGGCAAAGCTTGCGCTGGTGTGGACATTGATGCTATGGGTATTGATGGTGCTACGGGAGTATGCGATGAAACAAAAGTTTACGATTTGTACCAATCNGAAAATGCAGGATTGGATCAAGGAGCAGTGATAGCTGCGCTTGTAGCTGCACACGCTAGTGGCAAAGCTTGCGCTGGTGTGGACATTGATGCTATGGGTATTGATGGTGCTACGGGAGTATGCGATGAAACAAAAGTTTACGATTTGTACCAATCCAAGGCCTCTGCGTTTAGGCTGGCTATTGATGCAGCATTGACTGTATTGAGGGTTGATCAGATCATCATGTCAAAACAAGCCGGTGGTGGTGGAGGCGGTGGTGGAATGCCTGGCATGTAAAATGCATAATGGAATAACTAGTACATTACAAAAACTACCTTCTATTCGTCTACTCCTAACCATTGTTTCTAATCCTACCATATCATCTATTCTAACCTATCCTGGCATCGTATTGAAGTGGTTGCTCAACCAACTGTGGCACCCTTGGAAAAGCCTCCAATGACATCAGCAGCGGCGTCTCCAATCACGTCCATTTTGTAACCACCCTCTTGTACGAAAATTGTCGGTACTTCTTTACCCGTCAAAAAACTGCCTATAAACTTCCCCATCTCATGATAATCAGCTCCACTCAACTTGAAACCACCCTTGCTAACAGCCACTGAGTCTCCTTCATAAGTGTCCAATCCCATGGAAACAACCAAACCGCCAACACCAAAATCCATGATTGCTTCCATTGCCTTCTGCAATGCAGGTTTGTACTCTTTCCATGTCGCTCCGGGATCCAACGGTATATGTAATGTTGTATTCTTTCCAGGACCTTCACCGACTTGATCCTCATATCCAGCATTGAACGGGTATTCAACCTCTGGATCACAGTGAATGGAAGTGAAAAAGATATCTGGATCCTTATAAAATATAGATGCAGTCCCATTTCCACAGTGGTAATCTATGTCGATGATGGCTACACGGCTGCCAGTACCCAACCGCCTTTGCATCAACCTAGCACAAAGAGCCGCATTGTTCAAGTAGCAGTAACCACCAAAATTGTCATAATTGACGTGATGACCAGGATGTGTTGTTAGGCTATAGACCACACTCTTTTTACCATCAAAGGCAGAGTCAACAGATCTGCAAATAATAGTAGCATCCTCTTGCAACTCAGTCACCAGTGACCCAACGATGGGAGTCATAAGATCGGTACAGAAGTATCCAAAGCCACCCATGATATTTTTTGATGGGCGTTCAATACTATCACGCCGAAACGATGCATGGCATGGTATAAAGGGAGGTGGACCAGCATCAACGTTCCATCCAGGTTGGCAGCACTCGTCGTACCAGTCTGGTCCCATAGCAACCCATTCGGTCCATGCATTCACCAAGAATTGAATCATATGGACATCATGCACGCTACCGAAGAGCTCGACAAGGTCACACTTGGCTGCGACTTCGGCTGGAATAGTCTCAACATGCACAATGTCTTTATACTTCTCTAGAAGAGATGATATGATTAGAGATCTTCGAAGACGAGGCTTGTTGTGTCGATCTACATCATTCTTTCCTGAGTGTATTTTGGAGTCGACGGATATGACTTTTACTGGCAAATATTGTGCTTTCGACATGATGTTCAAATTGGAAATGTAACTGTTGTGTAGATGAATGAACACGCTTGTGACTGTTGTGTTCGTTGCAAGTTCGAAGTTGCAACTTGCAGAGGACCGTCCAAGCGCCAAGTCTTTCCCAAGCTTTCTTCCGTCTAAACCACTAACAAAAGAACTTAACAATGATCGGAGTGTAGTGCTGCGCCGAATCGGCCGGAGTAGAACACTGTTCTGTCGACTGTTGGATAAGTAAGCACAAAACTAGACTTTTTAGGCGATGGGTAGAGGACTGGTAGAGGATAGATGAACGACACTTCTTCTACTTCTACTTAGGTAGGACACTCTTCTCTAGACTCTACGCTGCTATCTACTAGAGGTTGTCAGAGCCAACGCTCCTATGATGACATCCACTCTTGGAACAATGAACGGTACATGGCGCCTGGATAAAAACCGAGGCAAGCCATCTATGCGAGGTAAGAGAGATCTCAATCATATCTTATGGCTTCTGATTGACAGAAGTCAGCAAAACAATTGTCTAACTCTTCTGCTTCTCATCATCTAAATTCCTCTGCTGCTCACCATCTATTATACAGGATATCTCGAGACTATGGGAGTAACCGAGCTGGCAATTGAGGCCCACGAAAAAGGAGAGGAGGAGCATGAAACAATTCACACAATTGACTTTTCCGATACCCACTTCAAAATTAAGAAGCAGAGTAGAGTGACTGATTTGGGATTGGATTTAAAGTTGGGAGNCCACTTCAAAATTAAGAAGCAGAGTAGAGTGACTGATTTGGGATTGGATTTAAAGCTGGGTGAGGAGCATTCACAAACGTTACCTGGGGATCGTGTAAAGACAACTATTGCTACGAGTGAACATCCTGGACAGCAGGTGAAAATTATTTCCAGGATGCCAACGATGAATGGAGTTGCTAATGTAGTTGATACGAAAACTCTTCAAAGGGAGGGAAATCTATTGGTGCTGGTACAAACACTGACAATAAAGAATGAGTTGTCTGGACAGGAACATACCACAACACGATACTTTGTCCCACATGAGGGATCGATCCCACTCGCTGCTACTGCAAAAGGTTCCGTGGGGAAGAAATAAGAATTGAGTCGGTCGTACTTACGTTGTGCTTGCTTACTAACTGTTGTGTGTGGTGTATTGTGCATGTATTCACTCTTGATATAATGTTATCATTATTTAACTTTTTACTATTCTTATAGTACATACTTATCATAATATCTAGAGCAGAATTTTGTATTTTTCC
>JALLBI010000389.1:0-11973 GCA_036940125.1 Mediolabrus comicus
CATATGATGTGTGTGTCCATTGATTCACTCCTGCCATTCAATTGTTGTTCAAAAAGTTCTTACAATCCATCTAATCTTCTTACCGTTCCATCCTCTTCATCTATAACTGAAACAAATTGCGTATTGAAAATAGTAACAACTTATTCTGCACTGAAATGCCCTCCCTTTCCAAGAGCAAAGTCAGACAATGTCTTAATCGCCTCCTGTTTCTCCTTCAGTTCTGCTTTCACAAGATCCTTGATACTCACAATACCGACAACACCACCTGCTTCATCCAATAGTGGCAAGTGACGGATATCCTTCAACAACATCTTTGCCATACAGTCCGAGACAGTTTCACTAGGGCGTGCAACGATCAAGTTGGCACTTTTTGTGGAGATTTCTTTGATGGATGTCTCTTTGGATGTTTTAGATAGGAGGGCAATTTTGCATACGTAGTCACGCTCACTTACCACCCCAGAGATTTTTCCTGCAAGGCAATTGTTTTAGTATATTGTGAACAGAAGTTGGAAATATGAGAATTGAGAGATTCAACGCGCGTGTAAACATACAAAGTTGTTGCGTATTTTTTCATAGTTAATCATCTTCTTACCATCATCATCTGTAGTAACAAGACATCCTATGTTGTAAGCGGCAAACTTTTGCACAGCCTCATACACGGGAAGGTTTTCATTGATTGTATAGTCTATTTCTGAGTAGCAACTTTTACTCCATGCATCTGTGGCGGTCAACCCCTCCTTGACGGTTTGGGCGAATCCAGCTCGGAGTTGAAGCTGGTGACGAGCTTGGGAGGCAACGCCAGTACCTGTGGCGCATCGACGGGCGACTTGAGAGGCTATAGAAAACATGGTGATGGGGAAATGTGTAGGTTGTTGTTGGTCGTTGTACCAAGAGGCAATGCAACAGCAATAGCGTAGCGTTGAAAATTGAAGTAAGTACATAGATGCGGGCGGTTAGTTGCGGTGGCGAGTTAGGTGGCGAGAGGTTGAACGAGAAGGTCTCTTATTTTGGCACAATCTAAAAATGGAAAATGGTGCAAGTTCGAAGTGGCAAGTGGCAAATCGAAAATGGCAAATCCCAATCCAAAATCCAAATCCAAACAGTGCCAAATACATACAAGCCAACGCAAAACGCACGCTAGCAACAAGCATAAGCAGCAACCAGCTACAGAAGCTCAGTCAAAGAAGGCGACAAGCTAATCCAACTTACCATATCGTCCTGTCTATCTCTAGAAATTTGATTATTATTGAAGGACATCAAAGCGCGTTTTTGACCTCACATCTCCGCCCACCCAAATTGCAAAATATTATGAACATGCAACTCTTCTTGACTGTTGCATTCCTCTTCTGTGGCGTTCGTGTCGCTGAGGGAGCCATGTCGACAACTGTAGAAAGCGGAGAAGAACACTGTTATAATGTAATTGCGCCAAAGGGAGTAAAATCAACTATATCAGGAAACTTTGATATTTTGGATGACAATGCTCCACCTGACCCGATAGGAGTGGTTCTCTATGATTCCAACATGGTAAGTTTCATAACAACCCCCTTTATTTCGCAACTTGGAAGTATTTTCGTGTATGCAAAATATCAATTCACCTTCACCTTTCTATATACATCCAATCCTTATTATTACGATAACTTAACTGATCAATAGTCACCGGTATGGAGATCAGAACGCCAAGCCCAAGAGGGCACATTTTCTATCCTGGGTGAAGGAAAGTATGAACTTTGTATTCAAAATGGAAGTATGGGGTCAGATGATTACGTATCACCAAAGGATGGTGTTGACAGAGAAGTTGGATTCGCTATTCGCGTCATACCACCACGGCGTGGAATTGAGGGCGAGGCAGGTCCAGATGATAGGTTAACAGCTCATCTGATTGAATTAAGTGAAAAACTTATGGAAGGATTAGATACAATGACTGATCATCAGGAGTACATGAGAGAACGAGAGAATAGACACACTGTACTGGCTGATTCCACATTTAATAGGGTTGTACAATGGACCCTGCTTGAGGCAGTTGTTTTGGTGCTGATATCCTTTGGACAAGTGCTGTATCTGAAAAAATTTTTCGAACAGAGGAGATATCTGTAGTGTTGTTTTAGAGTTAGCAGCACTATTATATATTATATGTGTGGATCAAACAAGAGTGCATACATCAAATAAATTATTTCTGTATCGTGCCAACTATTACAACAAAAGTTGCTGTTGCAAAGAGGAGGGTGTTGTTGTTGTGTGTTGATTGACTCTCAGGCAAAAGTGGGCGAATAGCTGCTTTTCGATTTTAAAATTTCTTTAGCATACTACTTGTGTCATTTTCACTATTTCAAGCCAGCTTGTCACTGCTTGATCTCCGTTTCATTGTTCATACTGAAACTCGTCCTCTCTCTGTTTGTATCATTTTCACTTTTCCAAGACCATGTCATTGTCAAGAAGAGCGTCATTTTACGAATATGAGGAGGAGAAGGAATATTCCTGGGATGAAAATACAGACTGGCAAAGTGGCGCAACTGTGTTGTCTCCCGTGAGTGAAAGTGATGGTGAAGTACCACCTCCGCCAGCTTCAGATCATAGTTCTTACGACAGCACAAGCTCGTCATCTACAAATGACGCAGAGTTGTCCGATGATAGGTCGTCTTCTCCGCCTCTGTCAACTTCAGATCGTTCTTGCAGCACAAGCTCGTCACCTCAAACTGTTGTTGATTGTAATTCAGCAGACGATGATTCTGCAGCATCAGTTGATGTGGGACGTGTATTTGCAGTTGACAACTCTCTAAAAGATATGTCATCTTCTGTCACCATATATGATTTTGACGATGTATTGGAAGTTGATCTCAGCTCGTCATCTTCTTCCTCTTCTTCCATTCCTTGCAATGACATGGATCTCTTGGGAAATGATACTAATCAATGTCTTAGCCGATCGCTTGTAGTCATGAGACTCTTTTCTTTGAGGTAAGTTATCTGGCAATCCTTACTACTTACTAGCAGGTCCGTTTTAGTATCGTAGATATCTAATCTGATTAACTTTTTAGATGCGCACTGGATCATTGGAAAGTCGTGACNCAACAGTTTCAACTGCTTGTCCTACTCGGACTGTGATTGGCCTCCACGACAGATCCTCGCTTACGGTGATGAGCATTCGCGGTTTCATGTCTTAGCCGATCGCTTGTAGTCATGAGACTCTTTTCTTTGAGGTAAGTTATCTGGCAATCCTTACTACTTACTAGCAGGTCCGTTTTAGTATCGTA
This sequence comes from Mediolabrus comicus, assembly GCA_036940125.1. Classification (NCBI taxonomy): domain Eukaryota; phylum Bacillariophyta; class Thalassiosirophyceae; order Thalassiosirales; family Thalassiosiraceae; genus Mediolabrus; species Mediolabrus comicus. The sequence continues at coordinate 3,249 of JALLBI010000389.1, forward strand.
GATATCTAATCTGATTAACTTTTTAGATGCGCACTGGATCATTGGAAAGTCGTGACAAAAAAAGAAGAAGAGAAATGCAAACAGATGCAGAGACAAAAGGCTTGTCTGCAGCTTGCAAGCTTTGCAAAGAGACGCAATACGAGGCAATCGTTCGTTCTCTGGCGTGAGTCCAACGAGCGAATTGCTTGGCAAGAGAGTGTATTAGATGTTATTTGTCAGAGGCGTTTGACCAACGTTATCCAGTCGTGGAGAGAAGTAACAGCAAAATCAGCAATAAGACGACAAACATATTTCTTGATGATGATTTTCAACAGATGGAAGTTGTTGGCAGAAAAAGCTGGTGAAGAAAGACAGAATCTTTATACAGCGCTGTTGCATTTGGCAAATACTTTGGCTAGGAAAGCTTTTTCCGCATTGAAATTGCACGCAGCGGCTCGGAGAGAGGACAGAAAGAAGCACCTTAGTTATCAGCGACATCTTCTCAGGTCACCTCTTTCGAGCCTTGGTAGTAATCTGCTTACTACGCCAGGTTATATGAGTCGTCGAACGGCAAATAGCTTTACAAGCTCATTCCAAACAAATTTACCGTCGCATGTTGGTCCTTATTTCCAAAGCCGTCATCACTCATTACCCAATGGGACGCTAATGTATCCAGGAATGAAAACTCAGCTGAATCGATCGTCCCAGATTCAACAGATTAATACCCAGATGGATTTTTCGATTCCGTTCGGTTGCGCTGATGAAATAGTTTGACTACAACAATCGGAACGTAGGAGCATCGCTGCATAAAAAATAAGCTTGTTACTATGTTAACAGTGTATCTCTCTACTTTTTCTCTTCCATCTCCGGAGCCTCGTATTCTGGATTGTCCTTCACGATAACAATACCCTCCAGCACACTGCTCACACTTAGAACTTCTTCGGTTCCCAGTTCTGCACGCTCCCCAGTGCTGATCAAAACAGGTGTGGTATGAGTCTGGAATCCAGTAATTGTTTTTGGTTTACCTGCTTGGCCAACAGTTTCAACTGCTTGTCCTACTCGGACTGTGATTGGCCTCCACGACAGATCTTCGCTTACGGTGATGAGCATTCGCGGGTTCATGGCACAAGTGAGGTAGTAAAGCAGATAGTGCGTCTTGTCGAGCAATGTACTTTTCAGATCAATGCAGGCGTAAATCAAAGTAAGCACACCTCCGAGCGCTGGTCCACTGGTAAGCATCTTGTCTGAGTGCGTCGGGGAAAGTGTCAATAGACCCTTGCCCATATGCAGCATAGCTTGTGCAATGCGGACGCAAAACACATGACCAGCCTCCTTGCTATAGAATTCACTGAGCTGACGTAATAACCCAGCAACTCGGGAATTGTTAGTACCTGCACTAGTCAAGCCCATGGCCAAGATGGCGTTCTGAGAAATTTCAGTATCCGGGTCGTGTGATAATCTAGACAGTTGATCGATGACACTGAAGTCTGGATTGGAGATATTTAGCACTCCCAAAGCAAGTGGGACTGCTCGCTTCACTGGTAGCTCACAATAATGAAGGAGATGTTCGAAGGAGCGGAGTGCCATCTCTGCACCAACTTCCTCGCCCATCGTGATTAGACTGATACCGATGACAGCAGCCATCTGATGCTCAGCGTTTTCTTCGAGGTGCTCAGCACATTGATGAAGCATTTCTTGGACCTTGAGAACATTGCCACTTCCAGCATAGGCACATGTCTCCAACACGATCGCTGCAAGCTTTGAAATTTTGTGTTCAATTGTTCTCAGTGCTTCCAACATTGCTTCTGCTTTTTCTGTGCGTCCGAGGAAGAGTAAACCAAGTCCAAGGCAGAGGAAAATTGCATGAGAATGGTCGAGTTCTTCATCTGAAGCCTCCATAAGTCTTTGCACAATCGTTCCACCCACAGCATCATCACATTTGCCGACGTATATCATTCCAAGCGCTAATCCAGCAAGGGAAACTTCGAGCATAGTGGTTGGTCCAGAACTTTCTTGCTCCACAATTGGGAGTAATAATTCCATCACATCTTCCCTAGCTGATCCCGCATAGGCAATTCCAAGCCCAGTGCATGCGGCACACTTCATAATATGGGAGTCACCGTTAATATGCTCGTCGAGTAGAGCAAGTGTAGGATCAGCGTCGTTGCGAACGCCACTGCTCAAAATACCCACAGCGAGGGCGGCACCAGCTTTGACGTATTCTTCCGAAGAATACAAAAATTTATCAATTTGCGCTAGACCCTCCTCTACATTCCAAAGTTGAATCAAACCGAGAGATGCCGACGCTGCCATCATACCATGGTCTTTGTTCTTGTACAGCCATTCATTGTCAGGCGTCATGAGCTTATCTTGACCAAACCCAGCGTTGACAAATGCGTTGACATAAGTGCTTGCCAAGTTAGCACGCGCAGAGTCCACAACAGCTCCACCCGCATCTCTTCGTCGACTAAATCCTCCAGTCTCCGCTAAGTGAGACTTGTAAATATCCTCGGGTGTTTTGGCCTCTGTAACATCCAAGTCTTGCGCCACTTTCAGGAACTCCTCACTGAGCTTTTCATTGCCAATAATTTCATTTAGTTCATCTTCGTCATCATCTCCCTCAACTTCGTAGTTGATACGCTGACGAGCGAGAAGGAAACACATTTGCTTCTTCATTAGAGGATCATCCGAACATTGAGACATCAATTCGGGGATGGCATCCTCATTTCCCAATCGTAGAGCAACTCGAAGGGCATCATAATATTGACTTTGTTTGCGGAATAGCTCATATGCTGACTCAAGCACCTCCTGCGAAATAAAAGGGTACCAGCAAGAGTCAGTCACAATAAGGTCAATTGCTGCTTGAAAGTTGGGGAAATTTTGTGTACTACTTACCATATAATCATCCGGATCTGACATGAAATCTGCCGTCTTGATGAGATACAAACAAACCCTCTTGTAATTCTTTTCATCAATACTGTCCAGATCAAGCACCTTCTTTAGGCGCTGAACCTCAATCAACAAATCAATGGCCTCCGCCTCAGCATTATGTTCCACATTAAATGGAACAATAATATCCACCATCCCCAACAAATCAGCAAATGGCGCATCATCATCTGGGTCTGCACCTGCGATGACACGTGCGTTGTACTCTTGTCCGATTTCACCGGCAAGTGAGCGGACAAATTCATGACCCCATGATCCTAGGTTATTATCTGCGGCGGCAGTGTTGTCGCCCATTTTGGCAAGTGTTTCGTAATCTTTAGTTCCCTTCAGTTTGAAATTGAGACTTTCTCTCTCGTCTGTGATAGTAGAGTTCACACATTGTAAAGTGTAAAGTATGTTCAGAATGTAATTGCGTAAAAAACATAAATATGAACGGTGCAAATAATCAATTGAAATCAATAAGCGGTAAATACATGAGTTCAATCTCACCATGCTTGCCTAAAGTCATAGCCAACACAGCCAAAACATCCCCCAGCCTTGCCCTCAAAAATAAAACCTCTTTGTCGGTACTATCATCCCCAATAGTTCCATAATACTCCTTCAAGGTTTCAAACTTGGGTCTCAAAAACTTGAGAGGCTTGGGAACGCTTGTCATACTTGACGTGGCGCTTCTCAACTCGGTAACAATGACATCTAGCGCGTTTAGGCGTATTTGAGTAGTCACGCTAGCCTCCGACTTTTCGTTGATTAATGTGGACACACACGTTTCAAGACGCTCCTTTAGCTCACGATCTTCTTCCGACATGGCGTTGTCATCCTCAACGATGTCGGGATTATCATTCTTTTTGGATTTCTTCTTATCCTTCTTGCCATTATCGGTTGTCTTTTTGCTCTCGGTTTCGGCCGTGAGCTCTACCGGCTTTTCGTCAGATTTCGGGGCCATTATTTTAGATTCAACTAACTTGTGCGTCTGAGGTTGTGATAGGGTCTATATGTTTACTCTTTATTTGGTATTGCGTTGGTTTGATGCTGCTGTGCACGGGGAGATATCAAGGTTGGGATAGAATAATATTATAGCGTAGGTACAAAGGGATCTCATGGATTGCCTCCGAAAGTGAAAGAAAGGCTTTAAAAGTGGGAGTCCTGATGTAAAGGCACCACTGAAGCCTCAGCAAGGATTCACCACCAACTCTATCTATTATCAACTTCTTACTCCTACTTGGTCTCTTTTGAACTATACAGTTCTTGTTTACACGTGGTAACTTCAGACTAAAATAATGAAATGATACCAATCTTGACTTGATTTATTTATATACTCATGGCAACAAAAATACATAACTACAACCAAAAAAGGTGTCACCTTCAGCTCTATTCTTCCCCTATTCTTCTTTTCTTTTTGGCCCTACTTATCGCTGTCTCTCTACTTAGGCCTGCCAATCGTCTCTGAGCACTGGCATGTAAAATGGCTTGCCTTTGCACCAGCTTAATGCCTCAATATCAGCCATGACCTTCAGGATGGCAGCATACTCCACTTTCTCTGTGACAATGGCAAATGCTGATTCCTGATTCTTGGCTACCGGGTTCTGAAGAATGGAATGGATTGACACACCATGTTTTTCGCAAACTTCACCCACCTGACGAGTGATACCAACCTGATCACGGTAATTGAGTCTAAGAAAGAAGACAGATTCGTAATTGTTGACAAACTTGGTTTCCGAGCTTGGGTTGAAAGGAAGAGGTGTCTCGTCACCCTTGGCCAATGCTACAATGTCATTTATGCACGAGTTGGCAGTTGGATACCTTCCAGCACCCTGACCGATGTAAATAGACGAAACAAGGTTGTCTGACAGCACCTCAATAGCGTTGGTGGCCCCGTTCACTGATGACAACGCATCTTCATTTGTAACATAGCATGGTGAAACAAATGCAGACACATCACCATTATTATTCTTTTCTGCCACGCCCAAAAGTTTGATAGTTCCACCCAACATCTTGGCGTATTCAAAATCAATCTTGGTCAATTCAGTGATACCCCTGCACGAAATCTCGTCCTCTTCCACATTCATTCCATATGCCAACCTCATCAAAATCTTCAGTTTGGAACGTGCATCGAATCCACCCACGTCTAATGTTGGGTCGGCTTCAGCATATCCCAAATCACTTGCCTCGGACAATGCCTCATCATAGCTCTTCTTATCCCTGTCCATGGCAGTTAGCATGAAATTGGTGCACCCATTGATAATACCACTCATGAGCTTAATATTGTCTCCGACGAAGTCACTTTGCATCGATCGGATGATAGGGATGCCTCCACAAACTGCAGCCTCATATCTGAATTGGGTTGCAGGATCCAGTGTAGAAAGAAGAGTTTCAATCTCTGGTAAATCCTTGGCAATAAGGGCTTTGTTGGCGGTAACGACCGACTTACCACTTGTTAATGCACCGACAACAACATCCTTGGCATCGGTCGTACCACCCATAACTTCCACGGCAACATCAATTGTATCATCATTGAGGATATCATCGTAGGATGTCACGATGGAACATCCCTCAGGTAGTGCAAAGTCACGTGGTTTGGATGCATCTCGAACACAAACTTTTTTCACTTCAATGTTTTTACCGGTAAGTTGCTTGAAGTAGTCTGCCTTATTTGAAAGGATTTCGACAATTCCACCTCCAACAGTTCCACCACCGAAGATTCCAAGAGTGATGGTGTCTCCTGAGGACATACCGAGGGATGAGGAGGCGGTGGAAGCGGATCGGATGATAGTTTGGCGGACGGCTGTGGTGGATGGAGCGAAGGATGAGACACGGCCGAGAGCAGCGGCTACAAGGAAGGCCATTTGGAGACGCATATTAGTTGTAGCTTATTGCTGCGGATGGTACCTACGAGGAGAGGAGTTAAACTAGCAAGTATAGGCAGTAGCTGTGGAGCTCGCTTCTTCAGTTTTGTGGGAGTGATGTTGATGTGATGGAGGTGATGACTGACGTACGGACGCGGTATCTTTGCTTTTTGAACAAAATCTTTGCAAAAGAAGAATCAATCAATCACTCCAGAGAATAAGAGGATAGCTCACAACTAACACCATAGTTATTGATTCATTGCCGACACTACTACAGGAGGAGGAGAAAAAGAACAACAACACAGCCATGATGAAGAAAACTCTACTGCTTTCAATCGCGCTACTAAAGCTATGCGCTGCATTTCAACAACCATCAAGAATATCTTGCACAAACTCGCGTCAACTGCATCAACCTCGCCTACAAGCAGCAGCATCGTCGTCCAGTAGTGATAAGGAAAAGAAGGGTGGTGACAATAAAGCAATGGCGTTCTTGCGTAGGAAGGGCAGGATTGGTGGTGCAGCAAATATGGATTTTGCTAATGCGATGGGTCTTGATGAGAGTCCCTCTGGTGGAACTCAAAAAAGTACTACTGGAGGGACGAAGAAATCCAAGGCAGCATACGTCTCTTGTACAACTTCTGGAATCATTGATGACATGAGCGATCCATTCCCATTCACAAGCTCTGGTTCGCAATGGCAAGGTATTTTGGATCGTGTCATGGGCGGTGAGAGTACGGGTTCGTTGAGTAGAGAAACAATTGAAGGAAAGACAGCGAATGTATTGCGTGGCAAAGTGTCACTAGATAATGGTGGAGGTTTCATCCAAATGGCAACTGATCTATCTCTGGATCCTAGTCAAGATGTCTTTGTAGATGCAGAGAAATTCGATGGAATAGAGTTGGAGGTGTATTGCGAGGGGACAGAAAAAAAGGAGAAGTTCAATGTTCATTTGAGAAATCCAGCTTGTGAGCGACAGAATTCATCTTACAGGTCAACTTTTGAGATCCGACCTGGCAAATGGGCAACAGTACGCTTGCCTTGGTCTGCATTTGAAGGATATGGTGCTGGTCCCGAAGTCACCCCTTTTGTACCACTGTTAAGAAGATTGGGCGTTGTATCTATTGGGCAAGCGAAAGAAGTTGTTCTTGCTGTTGGAAGGGTTGGTTTTTACAATGTAATTTAATGTTTTAACTGTGTGTGATTGTGAAACCTTGGCCATAATACTGCTTTCTGACTTTCCTTGAATAGAAAAGAGATGAAAGTTTAGGTCCGAGAAGATGCCGAAGCTTCAGATGACATCTTCTTCTTCGTCGTTGTACTCTCAGTGGGCGCTGACTTGTTCATATATTGAAACTGCAGGCCTATTTGGATTGCTGCGATAACTTTCGGTTTGACTTCAGCTACAACTGCAGATTGAACTTTATTCACAAGTTCATCTGCAATTTTAGCTCCATCGAAAGCTTTAGCCTTGGCTTCTTCTGCAACTTGAGCTCCGACTCTGGCTCCAAAATCAGCTCCAAATTTTTTTCCAAAGCATTTTCCAACTTCATCTGAGACATGAGCTCCGAGTGTTTTTGCAATTTGAACTCCTATAGATTCTCCTACCTTAGCTCCCATTTCTTCACCGATATGAACCCATGTTTTCTGAGCCGGTGGACGATTAGGACGATTATAACGGGAGCGTTGAGCAAGGAGAATGTTGACATGCTTTTCTGAGAGTAGGGGCTGAATCAAGAGACTACAGCCGCTATTGTCACCGAATTCAAGGAGTTTTGATTTAATGAGCATGTCTTCAAGCTGTTTAGCGATGTTAAACATCTCATTGCGGGTGTCCGCTGGCTTGTACTGTGTCTTCACGAACTCGTCCACCTCGGATTCCTCGTTCTCTGACTTCTCTGCCTTCTTCGCCTTCTTCTTCTTCTCAAGTTGGAGAGTGCTGAACCACCGGTCGAAGGCGGATGTCTTGCCAAATTTATCGACTTCTTCGCCTTTAATCTCTTCGATCAGACAGAGCTCTTCTCCAAAATACGTCAAGACACCACCCTGAAGATGATTGCGGATTGTATTGTCGGTGATATCAAGCATTCGGGCAGCAGCGCGGATCGATCTGGTATTGGCAAGTATAGTCTTTCCATCCAATGAAGTTAGGCGGACTGGAATATCCTCCTTCTCCTTCTTCTCAAGTTGGAGAGTGCTGAACCACTGATCGAAGGCGGAAGTCTTGCCAAATATAATATCGACTTCTTCGCCTTTAATCTCTTCGATCAGACAGAGCTCTTCTCCAAAATACGTCAACACACCACCCTGAAGTTGAGTACGATGTCACTTGCAATATAAATAAATGATATAATCCATTCATGATTTGATTCTCCTGGCAATATTGTTGTTGTTACTATTACCATTAGAGCAAACATCACCAGACATCAGCCTTCTTCTCCATTATCATCTTCAGACTAGCTTCATGTTGTGACATATTGGTTCATCTTTTCGAGAGTATACCTCTCAGTAAGGTGAACAGGCTGTCTTATCATTGACATCACTTTTCTAATGCCTCTTTTTGTGTTGTTGTATGGAGATCATGCGGTATCATCATCACCATCAACCGCAGTAGCAGCGAGGCAGCGACGCCAACCACAGTAGCAGTGGCATCGTATTACTATTTGACAGATGTTTGTGGTTGGGCCTTTTGGCAAGAGCCGTACTCTGATGGTTGCTTTCCTTCCTTTTTGTTACACCGCAAGCTTATATCTTTTGGATTCTGCCTTTCCACAGGTTGTTTCCTCCTGGCATCCATCCCTGCGCCCGTATAGTAGGTTTCGGCAGCCCTGCTGCGAGCTTGTTGCACAAGGCACTCCATATGAGTCCACTCTGCCTTCGTTGGGCATCTTAGATTGTTAATGAGGGCGTGAATTAGAGGCGGAATTAGATGGTAGCGGGTAGCGGGCGGCGTCTTTGAC
>JALLBI010000389.1:11982-26754 GCA_036940125.1 Mediolabrus comicus
GTGTCTTGTGATTTACTTACCTTCTTCAAAACGGTCTGTACGTCGGTTCAGCCTTCCTCCTCCTCAAATCTCCGCAAAGCTGAAGCTCCTCAGCTCCTGCCATCTTTTGCTGTAGTAGCGCGTTATTACTTCACTACCCTTGTTCTTTTCAGAACTTTGTTAATGTAAGAGAAACGATTGATGAGTAGTATGTGCATGTGGTCGGATGGGCAATGGATACGGCGGTGTAGTGAAACAAGCGCTCAATTTCTGCTGGAAGATAATTGTGCAAAGAGTGACGACAACAAACCGGCTCTCTTGGTGCCCAAGGTGGTCTGCTCTTAATACATTACTTTCTTGTCTTTGGTAGTCATTTATTTCGGTGTCGGGCTCTACTAAATAATATTTGTCCCGTTGGGGTCGTGGTATTGCCTCTCTTTTTATTCTTGTGCTAACAAAAATTTGTTGCGTCCTCGTCCCTCCTCTCCTCCCAAAGCGATTGGAATCATTCCAAGTAATTTTTTCAATTATTGTACAAATATACTAGAAATATGCCTAGTGAAGCTGAAATGGCTGCGGCCAGACAAAAGATGATCGCCAAGCGATTCGGGGGTGCTACGGCGAACACTGGAGGAAAGGGAGCTGTTCGACGTAAGAAGAAGTCTTCATCGAGAAGTTCTTCTGCTCAATCAGATGCCAAGCTCACTGGGGCACTGAAGAAGCTTGGGGCAACCAACATTCCTGGAGTTGAGGAAGTCAATCTCTTCAAGGAAGACGGAAAGGTTATCCACTTCGTCAACCCAAAACTTCAGGCATCTATTGGTGCCAACACTTTCATCGTGTCTGGAGCATCAGAGACCAAACCTCTCCAAGAACTCCTTCCCGGCATCGTGTCGCAACTTGGCATGGATAACATTGCCCAATTGCAGCAAGCAATGGCTGCTCAGGGCATGGGTGGAGACTTGCAAAAAGGTGGTGTTATTCCTGAAGAGGATGATGATGACGATGATGTCCCGGACCTTGTTGATGGTAACTTCGAAGATGTTTCTGAGAAACCTCTAAAAACAGTATAAGTCAATGGTATAGAGTAATGAATAATTTAGAACGTCGTCTGGATGTGACTTTATTCGTCTAATGTAGAAGTGTGAGAGTGGAATATGGCTGTAGGGGTGTCAAATAGGTAGTTCTCTCCTGCTAGTCGAGGGGAAGTAAGGAGTCTTGTTCCTGGCATGAGCAGACCCCAAGTAAGTACGGTTGCTGTTGGGGATCAACTATCGATCATATACTTTGCACAAGAATTAAGAAAAAAAGAATATCAAAATGCTGAACATCATCATTCACTGTTTATCGGTTTTCAATTATTTTATTCATTTTAGAGTTTGAAGCCTTCAGCGCAGACATCACCCTGTTTGGAGACTTGTTCGTAGAAAGCCCTTCCTTGGGCCTTGTACTGCTTCTTGCTCTTGGCGACTTCACGACGCTTCTTCAAGAGAGCAGCCTTTTGGTCCTTACGAGCAGCCTCAGCACGTTGCTCACTCTCACGAGCGGCAGCGGCATAGGGGTCAAGCTTGGCAAGAGCCTTGATGTTCTTAAGAGGATTCTTCTTGCGAAGGTACTTCTTGTTAGCACGCTTGGCGGGGTTGAGAACAGATTGGATTTCATCGGAGTTGATGATACGGGCCAAGTCGGCATTAGCCATGATGTCCTCAGGGATCTTCTTGCCCTCACTTCCGTAGATCTCGTTGAGGGCATCAAGAGCAGCCTGGGACCAGACGCAGAAACGTCCCATGTGGCCACCAGGGGCAAGCTGGAGGAGGTTGAGCCTGTCGACGCAGCACAACTCAACTCCAGGCAAGTTGCGGAAGGCTTGCTCAACACCATCGTTGTTCTTGTAGATAACAAGAGGACCACGACGAAGGGTGTAACGACGGTTACGTGCCTTACCCTTTCCAGCGCGGATCTTCTTGGAGTCAGCAGCCTTCTCAACATCAGCAAGAGCTCCAACAGCAGCAAGAATGTCCTTGGCAGCGGAGGTCTTCTTGGCAGACTCGATGGAGGAGTCCATAACAAGAGGGATCTCAGGGACATCATCGACCTTGTGTCCACGGGCCATCACAAGAGCAGGGACGGCAGAGGCAGCAAGAGCAGATGCAACAGCATACCTCTTTTGGGTGGTGTTGATCTTACGGTGCCACTTGCGCCAAGTCTTGGTAGGTGCAAACATGCGTCCACCACGACACATGTTTCCGAATGCACCTTGTCCAGAACGTGAGGTACCTCCTCCACCAACACGGGGGATACGTGCAACGGCACGTCCAGTTCCCCAAGATGATGCAGAAACTTGCTTTCCAGCCCAAGGAGAAACGGCATAAGCCTGACGGTTGTTCTTGGCCATGTTGGTGTGAACAAACTGAACGATGTCGGGACGCATAGGAGCGGTCATGACTTCAGGCAAGGTGGTTTCACCTGCCTTATCTCCCGTGAGGGAAAAGACGGAAACAAGAGGACGAGCTGCCATTTTTATTGTATATTAATACCTTCGATCCTAAGGTGCGGTCCGGTCAGTAGACGAATTTATCAACGCTGCAACAGGGTTGACAAGTTCGAGAGTAGAAGTGATGAAAAGGAGGTGGACGGTGGAGGTGTTGCTGCTCTTACCGCGTTACTATCTCGTAGAGGTACGAATTCCGTCGTAGAAATGTATAGGTAAATGAGTTTACGGGTACCATAAGTTAGAGAAGAAAGATTTTCCTCCTCTTCTCCTGCTTCCTCTTCTGGATTATTATTTTTTGTTCTCACTTTTTTTAGGAGTACTGAGTACTTTACTACAAGCTAAAAGGTGAAGAAGGTTGCCTGATCTTCATTAATTCTCTCTCCACATCTGAATCGATAGGTTATTGCACACAGGGAAATGGCAAACGCTGCTGCGCTCCCCCCTCTGCCGTCTGTGAGGGCGAAGGAGCTTGAGAATAGGGCATCTGCACTTTCAAAACGGGAATGTGACGGCAGGAAGACGGATGCAGATGATGACAAGAGTGAACAAAAAAATAATGACCAAACAAAGACAGATTCAAAACAACCAAATGAATTGTTGAGTACTAATACTAATTCCAATAGAGATCATGATGTACGCGATGCCCTTGAGGAGCAACAATACCATGATGTGAGATTGAAGCAGATTGAAACATTACATCAGAAAGAACAAAAAGTATTTGACCAGATGCCACCACTTGATCCGGCTGTATCATGTGATGCAATTCATCAATATTTATCAACTACAAGTCAATTTCTAAATTCATATCTTGCAAATGCAAATTCTGCCCTTGATGGAACGTCGCACAAATTGTCTGTATTGGAAAAGCAAATGTCTTTACTGGAATCAAAATTAGCATCTATTCCTGGACTGATTCCAGACGATGTCGAGGAATGTAATGTGGAAACTATAAATAATGAGGAGACGGAAAGATGACTTGCTGGATGTCAAAAGAATATTTCATATATCGTAAGAACACCGTTATTTATCTAGATAATAAGTACTATTAATTACCCCTGTTCGCAATATATTATATTGTATTACGACAAGGGCTCCACACAAACCCCTGCAGCATCGTACTCTCATCTTTGACTTAACCGACTGATAATTGTCTTCACTATCGAATCGATACAAATCATCCGAATCCAATCATTTTTGAAAAATGACACAAAATTTGCTGCATCCATCCTAATCCTCCCTCTCTCCGCTCTTCTTTTGGCACACGTATTCTAATGTACCACATGTAACTCCTCTTTTATCTCATCTACAGGTTGCAAATATATTTAATGTTTTGTCCTGCTTCAGCATTTAGCTATTTCAACGTCACAAACGCGACTTAATTGGTACCTTACAAAAAGTAATCGGGTGTCCGGGGGCTTTTATGCCAATTTTCATCCCTCGGTGCTGGGTCAAATTGTGAGCTGAAAGATGCGAACGTTTAAAAAAACAAAAGTATTAGTAATCATCTAGCTTCTTTTGCAAAGAAAAAAATGTAACACAGTTTCGGGGGAGGAAAACTCACAATTTGATATGGTCGTGGATTGCTTCCTTGTCAACATGTTCAACATCGTCGTCGACCTCCATTATCGCAGCCTGGTTGCCGCATCTGTAACAGTAATTCGGAGCCGAGAAAACAGTCACCACTGTTCTATTGTGTTGCCATTGATAACCTTCCATGACAAGTTGGTGAGCACGTGCGATAAAGTGAAGATTGTTGATATGGGTGAATTGTTCTGTAATATCTTGGCCGAAGGTGTAGCCAGCTCCTCTTGGTGAAATTCCCCAGCCACATCTACGGGAGGATAGAGAGTTACAGCAGATGAGAAGTGTTAGAAAGAATGAAGTGATGCACCAGAAAATAAAACAGCCTGCCCTCTCTTACCTATCATCAGGGTCTGACCAAACAAGATCACACATCGGACCCTCATGGGGGACCTCTTGTACTCGATCCAAATCCCTAGCATGATCAAGAGTATCAATAGAGGGAGATAATCCTCCATGGAGACAGAAAATACGATCTGCCACCACGGCTGTCATGGGAAGATAATCAAAGGTGTCGGTGAAATGCTTCCAAACATTGGCGTTTCCGTATTTACGCAGACATTCGTCATAAAATCCATAACTTTTGAGGAACGAAGTAAGTAAAAAGGCAGAATGTTAAGTGAACAATTGAATGTTGATATTATAGGTAATTGATGGGTGCATTGATGAGAGAGAACACAAAATGAAATAAAAAACTTACACCTGTGTAATCTGACGACTTTCGTGATTGCCACGAAGGATAGTTATACGATTCCTATAACGAACTTTCAGTGCCACCAAAAGCGTTACTGTCTCCAATGAGTAATATCCCCTATCAACATAATCCCCCATAAATAAATAATTGGACTCTGGACATGCTCCCCCAATTCGGAATAACTCTGCCAAATCATAAAATTGACCGTGAATATCTCCACAGACCGTCACTGGTGCGCTCACTGGTTGGACATTGGATTCTTCTTGCAAAATTTCTTTTGCCTACATTATTAACGTTTCACAGTTGAAAATTAGGAATAGTAATTGTTGTGAGTGTCTATAGCGGAGGTCGGACCAATAGAGTAACAAGTGACGATGACCCAACTCAAAATAATACAGCGGCTCACACACAAAAAAGTGCCAATGAGGGGCGGGGGGAAAGCTCACCTTATCGCAGAGGACTTTGACTTCATTTTCTGTCAGTGTGCCCCCACTCCTGAGTCTCTCTATTTGTGAATCTAGCTGATCAACGTCCGGTCTCGGCATTTTTGCTTCGTTTTGATAGTACGGAGGGGGCGTTGATTTATTTCAAGATCAACAAACGACACTTTTCAACTTTTTCACTGCAACACGAAGAGCACAACCGTTCATTCCATTCCACGCTTGAATCTGCAACCATGGCGGCGGCCAACGGGAAAGCCAAAGAGTTCTATGAAGATGAAAAAAATCTGAACAAGCTTTGTAATTTTCTGCGGAGCGCAGAGGGACCGGCAGTCCGTGAGGCTGTTATGATGGACAAGCGGGTGTATTACATCAAGGGTAAGGAGATGTTGTGTTGATGTTGTTGTGTCCATTGCTGGTGGTTATTTCAGTGGATTATATTATCAGTTTTATACAAGATCTTCTTTCATCCTGCGTATCGTATAACTCACGTGTCTACACGCGCCATATCAATACTTATGTCTCTACGCTACAGGAGAGAAGCTTGTGAATTTCATGGTCGAGCCAAAGAAGGGCACAAAATGGCCCAAGGAGTTGCCCCGATTTTCATCTCGACCAGACGCCATTGCTGTATGCAAGGAACTTTGCACCTTGCAATACATCCTTCGGGGTGAAAAGGTTGCCAAGGGGGAGTTGGAGGTAAGCTCTTTTCTTATCTCGATTTGCACTACATTATTATTTGTTGTATTGTATTGCATTATGTTGTAGTATAAACGTGGCCGCATTTTTTAGAGTCGCCGAAGAGACTATTTTCTACGTGTCCCATTTGGTGCTACTTGCTGCCTAGAATAATGTTAAGGGATTCCTCTTGTTCGGATGTAATTGGTTTCTTGGGTCTTTTGTGGCTCTTGGACTTGAGTTGCTGATGAGAGGATCTGGACCTACTACAATCTTTTTCTCACAAGTTGTTGGGCATGTGTATTTTCGTTAGGTTGGTAAATGAGAATGTCTAACTCTTTCTTTCCATTTTGACATAATTCCAAAATAAAAAACAACGATTCCATGTTGTTAAACACAGGTCTCTCGGGTTCGTGAGTTTGATGAGTCGGCATACTTCACTTGGATATACGAGGGGGATATGACAAACAAAAACCTCATGACAACAGCCCTCATCATTGGCTTTTTATGTTGCACATGCTTCCCCATCTGGCCAAACTTCCTCAAAGTCTTCGTCTGGTACATGTCGGTATCACTGCTCATTTTCATCTTTTTCCTGGTTACTCTGCGAGCATTAATCTTTCTATTCGTATGGATTATTGGATATGAAATGTGGTTCCTTCCAAATCTCTTCGACGAATCATTGGGCTTCTGTGAATCTTTCGTTCCTGTGATATCAATTGAAAAGACAAAGGATGGACAGCTTATGTACAGAGTCGGTGTCTTCGTTGCCTTCTTCTCGTTCTGCTATTGGGCAGTAACGCAACCATCAGAATTTGATATCATGCTGAAGGGCCAAGGCGACTTTATCAAAGATTTGTATGCCGGTACCCTCCTTTCGGACATGTCTCAAAAAGATAAGGAAAATATTGACAAACCGAAGATGCCATCGCTTGAAGATTTACTGAAGAAACTGGATTCGGAGGATGAGGAAGAGTTGAAAGAAGTATCCGAAGAAGAAGCTGCTGAAAAACTGTTAGACTCTCTAATCGATGACGAGGAAGAGATTGATGACGAAGAAGAGTAAAGTGAAAGTATCCCATTTAGTTAGGACTCATTTTTGTGCTACAATTCCGTTGCTTAGAAGTTGCTGCTATCATCACTGTCGTCATCATCTCGAACGTCCTCGGAGTTGCCTAATGAATCAGTCAAATCATCGCTCGTCACGCTATCATCCAGTGATTCGTCGCTCCTGGAGGAATCGGAGAATGATGACGATTGCGTTGAAGAAGGAGAACCCGTAGGAACATTGTCAAATTCATCTTCATGTTGCGCATTGGCTGCCTCTTCCTTGCAAAGTGCCTCTTGCATCCGCATGAAAGAACGCTGTGAACGTTTGCTTCTCTCTAACTTTTGCTTTTGGTATGTTTCAGCCTCGGCTTGACAGTAGTCAATCGATCGTACAAGCAACACATACCTGTGGATGTGGGTAACAAAAATTAGTTTGAACGTTGAGCGAAGAGATCATCGTCGAAAACATGCAGTACATACAAATTCTATAGCAGGGCTGTCCTCACCTCTCGTATTCTGCTACCAATTCCTCTTCAAGCTGTTCGTATTCTTGTTGGTGCGTAGGTTGTACTCCACCGTTCAACAAGCTAGCAAAAAGCTTGTTGTGTCTTTGGATGTCCATCTGTTTCTTCTCTATTTTTTCCAACAATCCAAGTTCTCTTGCAGTTGCAAGTTTGTCGTCCCTGGTAATGTGTTCTAACGATGCTTTCGTCTCCTCTAAAATACCAATGACAATACTGTTATCCCCATCACCAAGTTCCTCCCACGATTTCATTGTTCTGGCTCTTTCTTCGCTATATTTTTTTTCTTGCCGCAACAACTCCTGTGCTTCTTCTCCGATTTCTTTTACTGCTCGAGCGCAATCAGCCACATTCCTCGTCAGTTTCTTTGATGATTTGCTCATCTTGAATGCGGTGGTGGCTGCGGTGGTGAGTTCCTGTTTAACACACTACCGCTGGCCGTATAATGGAACGATCCTCTTCTGAGCTCGATTGTATTCGGGCTCGATGTAGGTAGTATTCGGGTATTATCGTACCTTCGACCTACCTAGATAAGTAGTGTGAAGAGAAGAAAATTTTTGCTACATTTTCAATATTTCCCTCCCATTGCTCATCGAAGACGGTACCAATCGCCATTCTCTACTTCCGATCAAATCAATTACTGGGATTGTTGCACCGCTTGCTGCTTCGCTCCACACTGTTGGTCCTTACCATAATTTTCTACATCTGCGGTACATGTATGTGCAGGAAGCATGATGAGGTATGAAAGGAAGAAGAAGTGCTAATTTAAGTCTGCAAGAAAGATGCTCAAGCAAGAGGGTTTTGTTGCTGGAACCATGATGTGAAAGGCTAATATCTCTTTACAACCCTTTTCTAATCTTTACATAGTATTATAAGTCCATGCCTCAATCGTACAAGGCGTCAGCCTTACTTCTTTTCTTCCTGTGGTGATCTTGTGTGCTACGAGAGACCGCACTACGAGGGCCTTGTCTCGTATGTCTTGTACTTACAGAACCACTAGTGGTTGAAAAATTACTGCTCCTGCGAGCGCTAGCTATGGAAGAACCCGCCCTCTGTTGCACCGAACTGGTTGACAACTTTTGGGCCGTAGATCTTCTTTTCTTCTCGTCTGTGGCACTACTGCTTCTATTACTAGACCGACGAGACGACCTAACTATACCATCACGACGCACGGACGCCGCGCCCTTATTCACTTGTCTGATTGACTTATTCACTGATCCCTTCAACTCTGTAATAGAGCCTGTTAAAGAACCTCGGAGCTCTTTTAAGCTTGTTTTCCGTGATCTCCTCCTCTCGCCGTTTGTGCCATCGCTCCTTGGCATGCTAGCGTCGCTTTCTCCGTGTGATGATTTGAATGACTTTCTACTCGAACTCCCGAGCTCGGGGTCTGTGGTTGACGCCTGCGCTGTTTGGATTGTTTGAACATTGCGTTGAGGAGCTTCTTCATCTTCGTTTGTTGAGTTTGACTTTTTCTTCCACGTATCACTGTCAGCACCCATCATTACAGGCTTCGAAGACACTTTCTCTTGCGCTAACAAATCCTCCATCTCGTGCATCTCTTCCATTTCACCTCTCATTTTCAAAACGTAGGTGATACTGATGGCAGTCAAACAGCACCACAAAGCTGCTACTCCTACCCCTACGTATACAGCGAAATTGCTACCACTTGGGTCGTCTTCCGAAACAACTGAAAGGTCCGTAATCTCGTCTAGTTCCATGAGTTGAGCTTGGGTCACAGGTGATTGGGTTGGAGGATTTGTCACAGTGTCGACGGCTATAGAATAAATATCATCCATCTTTTTGAAGTACGAGTAAAAGCTGTTTTGTCCTCGGAGGAGTCCGAGAAGCACTTCTTTGTTATCATCAATAGTTTCTGCGGCCATACTTCCAAGGAGGCTGATAGGTAAAAAGCTGTACGACACTTTCATTATGACAGTGACCTCGAGCGAATACATTTTCGGCGCATCTTGAAGGTTGCGATTGTGCCTGTTGTTATTTCTGCTAGTTACTGCAGTCGTGTCTTTCGCTGTATTAGAATCTGATTCTATCACCTTTTGATGCCATATGTCAATTCCAGTGAGAGCCATCGAATCTTCCGTGAGCTTCTGCAAAAAGGTTTCTAATATCTGTTTGAATTTCTCCTCTTCTCTCTCATTCATCGATCTCAGGGGAACATTGCGGAATACTGAGACGAAGTTTGCTCTGATTGGAATAATTGGTGATGCAGTGGGTTCAGGTTCAGTCGGGGAGTACGTCGGAGACATTGATGAAGTTGGCTCAGCGGATGGACTTCGAGTAGGTGATTGTGGTGGGATTGTTATACCAGGGACTGGTGCTGCTGTAATGGGTGCAGGTGTTGTAGGAGAAAAGGCGGGCTCCTCTGTTACTGGTGACTTAGTGGGCATAGGAAGGGTTGGACTGTGAACCAAAGAAGAATTGGGATTGACATTAGAAAACATTGGATTGGGCAACAGTAAGAAGGTGCACATGCATGATTTCCCTTACCTTGCTGTAGGCACCTTAGGACAAGGTAAATCATGATACACTGGACCGTAGAGACTAAATGGATTACATGGGAGCCGATCAATGTGCAGCGCCCCAAGAAACTGCCGTGGAAAACGATAAAACATAGGGTACTCCTCGGCATTTGGAAAGGGGTAGCTTAGCACACTTTCGCCCTCCCACACTTGAATATCAGGCGTTGCTACTTGTATGACTTCGTCTGCGTAGACACCCGTACCAATCTTGTACACGAGACTCTTTTCATCAAGAGTGATGTATATAGCTCTTGTGCCTTCTTCTCCTCCGCCCCCAGGAATAGAGATAGACGTGAATGACTCCTCTGGGATTGGAGTATACCTCCCTATGCCTTTACCCTTCACAACTCCCTTGGATATCAAGTCCCACTCGTCAAGCTTCCCTTTGAACCCCTGGAAAGTACCTAACTTGGACCAAACTTCATAATTAACATCTTCTGTTTGTTCTGTGTAAAAGTCAAGCCCTGTAACAACAATAGTTGGACTATCATCATTAGTTCGCACATTGAAAACGAATCCATACGATGATGTTGTCTTGCCACCAAGCTGAAGATCTTCTCTGGATCCTGTCATGATCGTTTGATCGAGACTTCGCGATGGGATGGACGAAGGTTCACTACTTGGATCGGAAGTTGGATTCATTGAAGGTGTTGGGGTCGGTAGTCCTGTCGGGCTGGCCGTTGGCTTGCCAGTCGGCGATTGTGTTGGCCTCTTCGTGATATCCGCAGCTGCGACTGCCTCGATACCCTGAACTCGACTAAAAAACTCTCTCCCTGCTCGCTCTCCCCTTTCTCGTAATGTACTGACCACCTTCTCCCCTTGGCGGTTGATAGATTCCTCTGCAATCAAATCTAAATCATGATAGGGTGGAGGACGGTAAGTGCCAGTAACAACCAAGGTCGCATCTAAAGCTGACGACCCAATGGGTAACATCCTCTGCGTTACATTTGAAATCATAATGTTCTGTCCGTGCCATCCTCTCAAATTTCTGTCGTGATATCGATATGCCAAAGCTCTCCGACCAACAAGGTTTTGGCCAGTCAAATCAACCCCCTCTGTATTTAGATTATTCTCTTCAAGATCTGCCCTCAATGTATCGTAAATGGTCTGGGTAAAGATATCAGTATCTTCATCTTCCATAACACTGTCAGGACCAGCCATCGTTACTACCAGATCAGTTGTTAATTTGACTAAAGGTTTATCACAATTCGTTGCAGCATAACACGTTTCCCCTCCTGTACACTCCGTTTCTGTTGGACATGGCCTGTCGCAGGTAACCATCGCATCAATCCATGATTCCGTGCCACAATATAGATTATTTGGCACAAGATTACCAGCATCTTCGTCTTCTTTCTCTTCGTCTTCGTCCGGTTTGTAACATCCTGTAAATTGGAAACAACGCCATACCTCTCCCTCGTTGCCCAGACCCTGGCATTCGGAGTGAGCTCCTGACGGGCAGTGCCTATGGCAATTTTGAGCGGCGTCAGGCCATGTTTTTCCACAGTAATAGTTATCAGATTCCTCTACGTCCTGAGCGCGAGCAGGCGCAACATAAAGAAGGATAAGTAGCACCAATGAATTTAGGAATGTTGCAAGTGCTGATGAAGTTAGAATAGAGTAGCGTGGCGGCCGCTCCGTTGCCCGCCGACGCCTTCTGTAGTCATTCATAGTTGTTTTGATGACGTGCGGTGTGTGATGACCATTACTGGGGCCTAAGTATTACTATTTTGCCATTTCCTTTCATTTTTTTATGGTTGTTGTATTTTTGTTGGTCGTGATTTTGATCACGATCAACTTTGGACAAAAAAAATAACAAAATGACGTACCTACTCTATGTAGATAGTACCTCCTATCTAGAGGTACTTTGTCTCCGTAAAGGTCAAGGCAAAAGGCAAAGCAAGCAAGGTCAAAGGCAAGGTGAAAGGTCCGTCAATCAAAGAGAACTGTGAACTGAGACCTCTACCTCCTTCTGCTCACCTACCTCTCTGCTTCGTTGACAACTTGTTCAGGCTATCTGGATAAGATCACGATATGGCTGGCTGGGGCTGGTGCATACATTTTGATTGCTCGATGAAAGAAAAGAAAACTGCAGATAAATAGCTAGTCAATATGAACCACAATAAATCTGTTTTAATACTAGTCTTAAAGTAAAGAATGGATTTGCAAATTTGCACACTACTGTACGTTTCATCATACACTGGTGGTACAAAAGCCTCTCCGGGATATTGTTTTATATGTATGCTTGCAATACCCCTCGGACCATTGTTAGTTTTCATTTCATTTCAAAACAAAGATAAACGTGCACTCCTACCAAATATAATCTATTGGCATTCACTCACTCATACCGCTGACAAAATCATTAAGGTATAAATTCTACTTTGACAAGCAGTAGGCTTGTGAAATGCATCCCAGTCTACCACTCATATTCATCGCTCTGAGGATTGAAAGGTGCGCCTTTCACATCTGCTCCATCAGGTCCTGTGACATCAATAGCTTTTGTTTTGCCGTTTTCTTCGACAAGTTTGAACTCAACGGCTTCACCTTCCGCTAATGAACGGAATCCTGACACATTGATGGCAGTTTGATGAACGAAGACGTCCTTGTCACCATTGTCGGGAACAATAAATCCAAATCCCTTAACTGTATCAAACCTTGTGTGAGAAAGAAGGAAGATGAAAAAAGGCGACAAAGAAGTAAAATGTTAATATACATATGAGATCAGTGGTGACTTCAGTGCCACGTATGTAACTGATGTGTAAAGAAAAGAGCGACGCAGCAAGCTTGACATACCACTTTACTGTGCCAGTCTTTAGATCATCGCTCATGAATAGCTTCGACATTTGGCGTGGCTGACTCTGTGGAGCGAAGCCTGCGGCGGCGCTTAATACTGATAAGAGGATAGCGAACTTCATGGTGATTACTTAGGTAAGCAGTAGGGTGGTTTATTTTGTGAGGTTTGTGGAATCCTCGACCCGACTCCCGACGACCGACGAAGCCAGTCGGCGAGGGTGGTGCTTGAGTTGCTTGTTGTGGTCGTTTTCGGGCCTCCCCGCCCAATGTCTGCGGGCTAACTAATAAAAAGAAGGGTTACTGCTGGGGGGTATGCCCTCCTTTCATCTTTAGTAAGGTGTGGAGAGTTCTCAAAGACTTTTCCACCAAAAAATCTTCAAAAAATTCAGTGCACGACAACCAAAGTCCATAGTACGCTCCCTCTCAAAAGACAGCAAGCAAGCAGTAAAGAACAAACATGGATGGACCACTCTGGACTGGATTCCTCTGCCTTCAGTGCATTCGCGAGAAGGAGGTTGGAGTTGTTGAAGATTTAGGTGAGGTTGGCCGGGAGTAATTCTATTTTTTCGAGAAAAAATTCGGAAGCCTCATTATTTTGTATCTGGATCTTTTTGTTCTGATAATATGCAACTGATCTTCTCTCTGTACAATAATAACAGGACAATTCAAAAAGCTGATTAAGGAGGGTCCCAGCTGCATTTTCTGGCCTCTACAGTCTGTGGTAGGACGTCTTTCACTTCGCGTACAACAGCTCGACGTTTTGTGTGAGACGAAAACAAAAGACAATGTCTTTGTCCAAGTGGGCGTTGCCGTCCAATATCGTGTTGTGACCGAATCTGCGTATGACGCATGGTATCGTTTGACCAGTCCAACAAGGTAAGACTTTATTGATATGAAATGCATTGCAATTTTTGTCTTTGGAAATAATATCCATATTAGGGAGCAACTTCCCGGTCCCTCGCAGCGAAGTTAATGATTCAGCCTCCCTACTTATGGATATTGCTGCAATAATTATGATTTTGATAATTAATGATGTGCGGTTTGAAAAACTAAACATTCTCTCTCGCTTGTTGTGGTTGCAGTCAAATCCAAGCGTACGTCTTTGACGTTATTAGGTCCACTGTGCCACGCATGGAGTTGGACCAAGCATTTGAATCAAAGGATGACATCGCCCAAGCCGTCCTTGAGCAGCTACAAAATGTCATGAAAGACTACGGGTATGCAATTGTGAACACTCTTGTTACCGATCTTGCTCCGGATGTCAAGGTCAAAGCATCAATGAATGAAATCAATGCCGCGCGTAGGTTGAAGGAGGCAGCGTCTCATCAGGCAGAGGCAGATAAAGTTCGTCAAGTGAAGGTGAGATTGTGTTAAAGGGATATGATTAGTTCTTAATGGTGTTTGTTGTTTTACAATAGTTTTGGTAATGTGCTCACAAATAATTCATATTGACACACGTGGAAATACTACAATAGAATGCTGAGGCGGAAGCTGAATCTCGCTATCTGAGTGGACTGGGTGTGGCTAGACAACGAAAGGCAATTGTAGAGGGATTACAAGCCTCTGTTGCCGAGTTCAGCAATGAGGTAGAAGGAACCAAGCCAAAGGATGTCATGGATATTTTACTTTTGTCCCAATACTTTGATACGCTTTCTACTGTGGGAGCGAATAGCTTGATTCTCGAGCATGATCCTGCGACAGTGGCAAAGTTACAGAGGCAGCTTGGCCAAGGCTTTTTGAAAGCGGGGGAGACTAAAGACTTGCTATCCTAACAAGAGATTGCAACCTATTGTGTGTGTCTGTTGTCTGTCTATCGTGTATAAAATAATTGAAATTGCATCAAACAAAAGAAAAATTGTTAAGAGATAGGACTCATGATATGGGCGTCTGATCTATAGGCCCGCAATGGTGCATCATCAGCACAAAACATCGAAAATGCATTTCCTCAACGACAACTAGCCCTACAATCGGCAATATATATTACCAAACGATTCGTCCAAACCTTACC
>JALLBI010000390.1:0-11902 GCA_036940125.1 Mediolabrus comicus
CGTTGTGTAATGGCGCAGTTATGAAAGAGTCCAGATGATATGATTTGCTGCTGCTGCTGCTGCTGCTGCTGCTGCTGCTGTTGATGATGATGCTTCGGAATCGTCCCAGCTTGCTTCGTCTTGCGCGATTCTTCGGCTTCAATATTCAAATTATCATGATGCTCGTCGGTGCCGGTTGTTGATTTGCTAAACAAACTGTATGAACGTACAGTTGATGGTGACATCGCTAGGAATGCGACGACGACAGCAAAGAGCCGAATCATCGTGACGGTAGGTTGTTGAGATCAAGGGAATGAAGCTTGTGTAAAAAATGAGGAGTTTTTTTTTCTCAGTGATTGAGTGCGAGAGGCGACGAAGGAAGTGAGAGAAGGGAGTGGAGACTCAAAAATTCCTTCCTCTGCTCTCACTCACTTATTTGTTAGTTCTCAACGCAGTTATTATCACTAGAGTATCATCATAAAACAACAACGCAAACAATCAATCATGAGCTCAATAACCCTTAAACCCGCTGTTGCCTCTGTTGTAGCTCTTCTTCTGGCTAACCTATCCCCCTTTGTCGCCGCAGAAGATATGCTGGCGACTGCTTGCGGCTTGTCATCTCATTTGGCCTTCAAGACTTGGTCTGGGCTGATTGCCACTCATGCACCGGTGTTGTTTCCCAAGAATGATGAAGACTTGAAATATATCCTTCATGAGGCAAAAGAGGGAGGGTGCACAGTACGGCCTAGTGGATCCACAAGTTCTGCTGCTGGTTTGATCATGGAGGAAACATTAGAGAGTGATGTGGTGGTGGTATCACTTGACAAGTATGTCGCATCGGACCTTAATTGGGAGAGAACAATGTTGATCAATGAGGGTGAAGATGATACGTATGTAAGAGCACATGCTGGAATGACCCAGCTTGACCTCTATTCTTTCTTGCGCCCCAACCATTACTTTCTACCTAGCAACACGGCTGGATTTTTCTTTACACTAGGTGGAGTAATGGCAGGCTTTGTTCATGGAGGTACTTTTAAAGAAGGGCCATTGCACGATTCTGTCCGATCTATGCGAGTAATGCTTCACGATGGTTCAATTCAGATTATCGATGACAAAGAAGAGCTAAAGTATTGGCGTAATAGCTATGGGCTATTAGGCATTATTCTCAACGTTGAGCTTGCCGTCGAGAAAAGGCTCCATTTCTGGTCTGGAGCTGAACCCATGCAATCTCTAAGCGGAGGGTGGAACAAAGCCAGCTTTGATGCGTACATCAGTCGCATTCAGGGGGAATACACGGCAGCGGAATTTTTCTTTAACCCGCACACGAAAGAAATACTTGCTGTTGTCCAAAAGGACTTGGAAGCCGTGAAGGGAGGGCCTGCATCGGATGATGAATGTGGATGGAACTATAGAGCTCGCACTTGTTATCATTTAGATTATTGTTCCTACCAGTATCAATTTGGTGACTTTACGCTTGATCAGTCATGTCGATTGATCGGTCCGTCACCTCCTAGCGTAGACACCATGAAGCAAGCCTATCACCGACTTATTCATGAGAATCCAAAGCTGGGAGTAACAGGCATAAAGGTTGGTGATGATGCCCTAGAGAAAGATTTTGTATCCTTTGCTCTTCAATCAGAGATGGATCGCTTGCTACTCGATATCTCCCTTTCTGCCATTTCTGAGCAAGTTCAGGAGTCGTCAGAAATGAGAAATGACCCATTCTTTGTCCCAACTAATCTGCCTATCACAACACCATTCTTAGAGTATTTGCTACCAAAAGATAAACTGTTTGAAGTACTGGATGCAATTATTGCGTTGGATCCTAAACTTCATCTTCCCATTGAATGGCGACTCATGTCTTTCGGTAACAAAGCCAGCGCCATTCTACAACCGGGTGATATCCAATCTGGTGAGTATGCTACCATAGAAGTTGTATCATTCGAGGAGTCTGATACTTGGAGAAGTCTTTTCTTAGAGGTTGAAGCCATTTTTCAACAGGCAGGAGGATGGCCTCATACCGGGAAGTACTTTGGAATGGGACAAGATAGTAATGGCGTGGTGCAACCATTTGCAAATGTTCCAAAGGATCTTCTATACAATGAGGTACAAAAGCAAGATTTTCGTGAATATGCTGAGAAGATGGACCCAGGAGGACTTTTTTGGTCGGGATTCATGGCTAGTCATATCTCTGAAGTTTAGTCATAGTCATAATTCATGAAATATTGTTTTTCGTTGCTACCATACTATCCATCATGATGTGTACAAGTACCTCTCCGCCACTGTCATGAAGCTGCAACTTGTGATAAATAATGAGATGACTATAATTTCTATTCCAAAAGGCTACGACTACGAGTATTTATCTTTATGTCACAAGCAATTAAGGAACCGTATTGGTTGTGCAACTAGAGCCAGAAGCGACCACTAGGAGCTACTGATGGATATCATGATGACTACTAAGCTTACGCTAAGAAGTAAGAACAAAGAAGCAAAGAAGTGGGCTATTCTAAAATGCCATCCTCATCTGTGTGAGATGATCTCGAAGGCCAGACCTTCGAAGATGTGACACAAATCAGGAAAGATGCTGTCGTATCGGTATCTTACTATGACACTTTATTATCTACCTTGTTAAGTCCAAAACCTACACATAAATGCTTTTACAATATTTATTCCTCCGAGAAATCTTAACCCTACTCAAGGAGTACTCTCTTTCTCCTACTTTGAGTCCTCTACAATGTTGCTGGAGCTGGAGTTGGAGTCCTCGTCGGTGCTTGAACTTGAAACTCAGCCTCAGCATGGTTGGCTACACCCGTTTCTTTTTGGAGTACATTCGAAACCTTGATTGTCTCAGCAGATGCAAATGGCTCCGGCCCAAACAATGAAAGGAGAATTGGCAATAGCAGAAGACCGTGTATCAGACCCAGCATAATTGTCACTATGAATTGGATGGCAAGAGTCTTCCAGAAATACGACGAGGTGAACAACAGAACTGCAACTGCCAAGAAGGTGCTGAGAGCAGCATTCAAAATTGAGGCACCGATATCAGCAAGTGATTCAGTAGCACGTACATTCTTGTTGCCTAACTTTTTCATGAAGCAGTGACTAGAGACAGAAGTATTGTGAGTGTTTGAGCGAAGCAATATAAAACGATCAATACTTTGAGAGCGACTTACCCAATATGAGCAGAGTAATCAACAGATAACCCAACAGCAAGAACCATATTGACAACAGTGAGCGAATCAACCACAAGGCCCAGCGCCCACATAGCCCCGAGAATCTCGACAATACAGAGAGTGACATTTAAAGTGATGAGCAGCGTAGTCACAATATTTGCCACCGTGATGAGAACGATCAAGCCCACTGCTGCAATGGCCAAGCCAACATTTCGATAGAGTTCAGTACTGATCAGTGCTAGACCATCAAGCATTACATAATTCTTGCAATAAGGAAAGGAAGCAGGAAGGTCACCCCAGGAATTGACCAAGTCTCTTGTGGCATCCATTGCGGCGATTTGAAGTGCGCCATCGTCCAACACTTCGCCACGATATGTTTTGGTCAAACGGATGTACTCTGCCTTCACATGAAGTGCTTCGATGGCTTCCCCATCAGCGGTAAATGACACGTCTTGGGCATATTTAGCACCTGGCCCCATGATGTCTACAAACCTCTTCAGTGTAACAACAAATGCCTCGTAGGTGACGGGCCAACCATCTTCCCCAAGTCTCACTCTATTCGCACCAGTGTCGAGATAGGCCTTGAATCCAGCCATTACATTCTGATAATTTGACCCAGAGATGTATGGTGGAGCGTCAGATAAGTTAGTAAGACGCGTGTCAAGATTAGCCAAGGCCTCACGGCTTTGGTAAATCTCGGAGCCACCCTCGAACGTAATGTACAATTCTCCACCTGATGTGGGAAAGAATTTATCCATAGAGCTAAAGAAAGATTGAACATAACTATCCCTTGGAACAAAGTTTCGTGTAGTGTCTTCGACTGGCAACATGGTCGCACCATACACTCCAAACACCAAGAGACACAAGAAAAAAAGGAGAGTAATGGCTTTCCCACGCTTGGAAAGGAGTGCTGGCGCATGATAATTGCGAAAGTATCTTGAGATGGGCCCCTCTTTTGAACCTTTGTCGCCTTCCTCTACTGCCTCTACTTTATCCTCGTTCCTTGTGAAGCAGACTAAGCAGTCCATCCTGTTATCTCGTTGCCTCTTTTCATCAATGACCATACACGAAACGAAGAAGGTAGCAGAAAGGGCCCAAAGGAAGAAGATACAATATGAGGCATATGCACAAAAAGTAGCCAGTGCAGGGATGGCCGAAGAGCTTGATATGGCAAATGCGACAAGATCAGTGAGAGATGTGACTGTTATGGAAGCACCCGCACGACCTAAAGCTCGACTCCCTCGTTTGATAATACTTTCGTCATCTTCTGATGCTATAGGGATGCCTTCCCTCTCTCGATCAAATGCATTTGCGATAACGAAGGCATCATCTACACCGATACCAAGCAGCACAAAGGGTAGCACGCCATTCACTGGACTATAAATGAGGCCAGTCATAGATGCAACGCCAAACCCAGCAACAGTTGAAAAGGCAACTAATACCATTACAGACTGAGACAAGGCCCAGCGACTCCCTTGGCCACAGCCTTTTGACCCCAATGTCATACCGACGAATAGGAATGCAACGGCGTACGAAATAGTTACTGTAAAATATGGGCAAGAACAAGTAGTGATGTTAGATATGCTTGCAACAGAGAAAAAATGCAGTGGAGATGGAGAACAAATAAGTCAGGGTAGAATAAGTCACACATTCACCTACCATAGATCAAATCCTCTTCTGTGTCTCCATATGATTCATCATAGAAACTTCGTGTCGAGAAGTAGGCTACGTCTAATCCCTCATTCTCTTCCTGTGCCGCCTGGGCGTTTCTTAGAAACACAGTCTTCTCCCATTCCATGTTGATAGGATCCTTGCTCATTCCATTCTCGACATATGATTGGTCTTCCAGAAAGTAGGTAAGTGTGAATGCTTCAGCACCTACCAGTGTACCACTACTATCAAACTCCGGCTGACCCAACACACTCTCATAATCTTCTTCATTTGACCCATATGTGTTGAGCGTGGCCATATAATCATCATCTTCTTCCAACCTTCCCAGATCATAAGACCATACTTTTAATATGGAGATAACTAAACACGAACATACGGGGTTGGAGTCGAAGAATGAAGTGCAGCTGCCAAGAGCAGATGTACACAAGTCAGGGAATGTGTAATCTACTCCGTTGTAGGTTGACACATCATTTTGAATATACTGATGCATCTTCATTGCAGTGATCAAGTTCTCCTTGGTCAAAGCATTATGATAACTACCACCATGACCATCGCCAGCAGCAGCAACAACATTATTGCCCACGACGACATGTTGGATTCGTGATGTTTGTGGAAAGTATGATAAAAATTTCGCTTCTGCATATTGGCCTAAAGAGTTTTGTGGATACCACAACTTTTCTTGACGAGACTCTGGAGATAACATCATCAATCCAATGATCGAGCATCCTGCCGTGATTAGTATGGAAAGGATGATGGTAAGTTTTGGATGACTTGAGATGATGCTTCCAATGTGACAGAAGAAGGTGCTGATAAAGGAGTCGACTTTATCGCCAATACTCTCAGTGCAAGTCTTCTTCTTTGCCAGAGGTTCATGAATGATGTCGGAAGTAGATGACGAGGTTGACGCAATCGACGCAGTTTCCATCGATTCAGATGCAATCGATGCCGATGAAGCCGATAGCTCATCCTCATCCACATCGGGCTCCTCGGCAAACATCAACATCACACATTCAATAGCCGGCATCTTTGAAGAAGAAGAAATGGAAAGAGTAGTAGTGTTGTATCAGCTCTGATCGGAATATGAAAAATAAGAAGGAGCATAACAACAACTACTAATGCTGCATGCGTTGGGTTGACCAGCGAAGGAACATAACAGCAACTATGGTAACAACTAATAATGCTGCTGAATGCGTTGGGTGGCTTGGCCTGCGTTGAAAAAATGCGTGGGCGAGCCCAACAACTTACCCGGTACTCATGTCACTTTGAATGCCACTCACTTTTAAGTAAGACCGGAAGCGAGAGAGAAGGGAGTGACTCAAAATTTTTGTGCTCAACCAGATTACTACAGGTTACTATACTACTATTATTATTATCACCACAAACAACAACGAACATAATCAATCATGTGGTCAATAAACATATCCGCTGCTTTCTCTGTTGTGGCTCTTCTTATCATCCTCGGCGCTTCATTGGAATCTCTATCACGAGCGATCTCTACGCTCTCACCTGAACCTGAACACAACAATCATACTGCAAGAGAAACCTACCTCAACTCAAAGAATGATAGGGATCATTGCACATTCAAAAAGCTCTTTATTAAACATTACAATAGTAAGAAAATTAGCACCGCAGAAAAGCCAAAGAAGGTAGCCAACGATACATATACGTCACCAGAGTTTGACAACTCCTCACTCTTGAGCGCATTTAATGCTGACTTAGGAGACACCATCTCTTCACCAATGTCTTCATGAGATGCGCTATCTTCGATGTTTGGGTTTGGGTCACTAAAGGACAATGTCTCGTCAAGGCCTATATGTACGAGCTTCAAATTCATTCCTGTTGCGACACCCATAAAGTCGCTCATGCTAAAATCGAAGTCTGCCTGCTGAAGCACAACCCGCTTCTTATCGGGATCTATGCACATATCATTCCCTCCCAATCCAGATAAACAAAATACATTAGGCTTTGACGGATGCCCCCAGAATAGATATCCAAAGTATACATCTGTTTCACCTTGAAGTGGTGCAAAGATAGGGAAAACTGCATTCATTCGTCCAATCGAGAATGGAGCATGAGCATGCCTTGTGAATGAGTCTTCTACCCAACGTTGTGAGACTACACGCTGTTCTTCATATGGTCCCGCCAATCCTTTCTGGATGTACAATTGCCCAAATTTAAGCATCATCGCTGGAGTAACCTCTATGCCAGTGAATGCATTCTCAAGTCCATCAGGGTTCTTCGTCCATACGTAGTCGTCCGCCTGGATGCCGAAATGGGACATCACCCTCTCTGCCAATAAATTACCAGGAGTCTTACCAATGACCTTGAAAATTACATAACTGAGGATGTCTGAGAGTGCTAGGTATGTTACCTTTCCCTTCTCTCCAATGTCAGGATATGCAAGAGAATCACTCAATGAAGAGCAGTATGGAGACTTGTGCCAAGAAAGAAGGAAATAAGAGCATCAGACGGTGGAATAAGTCCTGATGACATCGAAGAAGATTTTGAGCCGAATCCAAAAGGGTAGGAGAGTTGGAATGTATTCTGGAGATGACGTCCCTAAATCTACTGACATCCATGCCGCGGTGATTGCTGGTAGCGCCTTTCTTCCTAAACGGTGGATGGTTGCTCTTTCCTACCTTGTAGCAGCTATCATCATTATCTGCATCGGCGTTGGAGCATATTCTTTTGTAAAGTCTTCCCAAGAATCTTAAATAATAGTAGAGGAAAATACAGAATCTTAGTGTGACAGATAAGTTTATAAACCATTATGACGACTATGCCCTACACACAAGCCAACAATGCGCCTTACAAACGACTCCTCAATGACAATCCTCCCAAGGTTTCCTCCACCAATTGAACCTCCTTCTTTACCATCTCAGCTTCTTCCTTGGCAGCCAACACTACAGAATCCTTCTCTGCAGGAATATGAGCTGCTTTATATCCTGGCACGGTAGCAGCACCTCGAACATCGTCACGAGATTTACTCTTGTACACCCTTGAGGCATGATCATTTTCCAATGCAATACATTTTTGAAGGAGTTGAGATAGGGTGTTGTTGTCACCACCGCCACCGTTGACGATGGATGGTAGTTCCTTCATCAGAACTGAGTGTTGATTGGTGAATTGTGTGATGCCAGACCTACTACAGCAGATGATGATGACGACGATGATGGTATGGTGCNATTACGTGGGTTGTTACAGAGGTTGGTTACGTTGTGCAGTAACAACAGTCAGAAGTGCCTCCACAAGTGTCAAACCCTTCTGACTGTTGTTACTGCACAACGTAACCAACCTCTGTAACAACCCACGTAATGCATACCGTTGAACAGCATCAGTATATGCACGAATACCAATCTGACGTCCCTTCTCAGTTAACTGATTCGCACCCAATCCACCAATTGCCTTATCACCTCTAAATACCTTCGCCTTCTCAACCTTTGGAAACAACAATGCCTCCCGTGCATTCAGTAGCATATCCATCACACCAGGACGTAGTATCTTCCATCCTGTATAAAAATCATGACGCTTCGCAGTCCTTCTATTGGCAAACTTTACCTCACTCCGTGCAATAGTATATGGACTGTAATGTAACAACCAACCGGGTGTTAATTGATTCATCCCACCAGGTCCATCCGTAATCAACGAGAATGGCAACGCAATACGTTGTGGGGGCAACTGCACACCGGCAGCAATAATAGAATATGGTGCCGATGTCAAATCTACTGGGAATTTAATAACACATCCCAATCCCCAGAATGTACCCTCCCCAACACTCGTTTCTTGATCGGGGATACGTCCGGTATGGTTCGAACCGACATTACTCCCATATCCAACATTACCCCTCCCAAGTGGCCATAAAATACCAATTAGTAAACTTTGATGATGAGAGTTGGCATTCGGACCAAAGATGGTACAGTGTACCTCTCCACCACTAACATGTGAGTCTGGACCGTAAATAGTGTTGGCCGTGAAGGAATGTGGACCAACCTCCGACCGCTCCATCATGAGGATATGATGTGCATCACTTTGTGAGGTTAATGTTGCATTCCATTGTAGTAGTGCGTGTGAGACAGTGCATCCATTCTTAATTGTTGAATGGGGTAGTAGTATGGCCGATGATACAGATGTGGCAGAATCAATGGAGGAATGTGGTAAGAGATGTACATGATTCGTTTGGGGTGTGTGTAGAATGGATGAATGTGGACAGAGTACATTCATCACCAAAGACGAAGAAGTCTTGCTCTTCTTGTCAACTTGTGGTACCAACGGTGCATACTTCACCGCTACACCATCACCTTCACTACCATTATTCGAATCAATATTCAATTCATGACAAACATCTACCAATGTACTCTCAACATTCACATTCAATACACGCCCCCCACCCGCCTCGGGACCCACTTCTACATCCATACAACCATAATACAAATCAAATCCAAATTTAGATGATGATTTAGTAACATGTTCTTCAGTACAGGTTACTGACCCACACCCGATAATAGCGGCAGTTTTCATGATGTGTGTGGATGTTATGGATGTATTGTTATGGATGGAACATCCTGGTTCAAGGATGGAATTGGATATTAGTGAATTGTTGGTAATTCCTACTAGTTTGTCAATACTACTGTTGTTGTTGGTGGTGTTGTTGTTGACAGCATCAGGACCATCAAGTAACACACCAATAATCACAAATTCACCCCCAAAGGTACAATTGCGAACCTGCTGTACCAACGATGATGACATATCCCATGATGACATGGTGATGGCCTCCCCGTTCCCTGCTGCTCGATACATTAGTTTAATCTGTGTTGTCATATTGTTGTTGCCACTAGTGGTGGTAGGTGAGAGACGACAATTGCATTTTTGTGGATCAAACAGCACATCAAGTTCCTTTGTGGAAGGTGCTCGAATGATGTAGGTTGAGGTTGGTCGACGCTCATTATTGTTCGAGTAGTCGATATTGGGTAGCGTTACAATGGTGGAAGCAGCAGATGCAGAGGTAACCGATGAGAGGAGCGATTGAGATCGATCGAGATAGGATTGACGTGTCTCACGACTTTGGAGGAAGGGGACGATGACTGATGATGGGCTGTTGGTAGTTGTCGTCATGTTGTTCTAGTTCAGAAAGAGTAGGTAGTTGCAAGCGGGTGATTATTTGCAAGAAAGTCAAGAAGCAGACTTGATGATATGTGTTCGAGTTCAGAAGTCAGAAGGCGGCAGGCGGCGGATTTGCAAGCGGCAGCGGATTTGCAGTCAAGAAGCAGGCTGATGATAGCCAAGAAGAAGTAAAGCAGGCTGGATGATGAAGAGCTATTATGGCGTAGAGCTAATGGAAGCAACAGGCCAGCCTAAAGAGGAGCCCCAGCCGATGGAAAGATTCAATAATAGGTAGCAAGGTGCAAGGTGCTAGAGAGGTGGCTGGTCTAAAATCAAGAAGTGATGTGGAGGGAGGAGCGAGGCGAGAGAAGGAGGGCAGAGAGAAGGAGGGCAGATTGAGATGTGTGTCTCACGGAAGTGCTTGAGCAGTTTGGAGGTGAAAGGAAAGAGAAGGAACCAAGACCGGGAGGTCTGTTTTCAAATATCTTTTGAAAACATACCTCTTTTTATCTAGACCTCATCTAGCCTAGATCCATGACATAAAGGGATGTGGACTCGTAATATAACCCTTTATGTCAGGAAACTACGCAAATTTCTCTTTGTCTTTTTCTTCTCTTCCTCTTTGTTATTCGTTCCTCTTATGAAATAGGAGGCTTTTCACAAGATTGTATTAATTTTGCGTAGTAATACCAAAAGTTTGTCGATGAGACGGTAAGTGCACATTTTTGCAATTTTGTGCTCATTTTTGATCACATCAAAGTCTCATAATTTGCTAAAGCTCATTACGAACAGCCAATCAGTATCCTCCTTCTACACTACTACTCTCTTACTCAACCATTATCATCAACAATGAAGTTCTCTACCATCATTACTATCATCGCCTCCGTCGCTGTCGGCTCTGCCAACGCTAGCGTAAGTTTTTAAGTCCTTTGTTTGTCTGTGTTTTGTGTTGCGGCAGGTTTGTTGTGGTGTCGGTCTCGTCCGTAGGCATGACTTGCTGCTGCTTTGTGTTTGTGTATGAGGAATAGGCATCCCTGCCACTCCTCCTGCTGCATCCTGTGGGGATGATATGTTGTTGCAGCACATCATTTTCTACGCATGACGGCCGACGGGGCTTCCTCTTCCACCCATGACGAT
This sequence comes from Mediolabrus comicus, assembly GCA_036940125.1. NCBI lineage: Eukaryota > Bacillariophyta > Thalassiosirophyceae > Thalassiosirales > Thalassiosiraceae > Mediolabrus > Mediolabrus comicus. The sequence continues at coordinate 11,061 of JALLBI010000390.1, forward strand.
CGATGGCTCTTTTCACAACTCACCTCAAAGACTTTTACACAATGGAAACTCACCTCATTCTTTTCTCTACTCTAACCCCTCATTCTACTTACAGACGTCCTTCCTCCGTAGCTCTGTCAATGAAGAACCGGCCACTCTCCCTGAATCGCCGGCCACTTGTTACAAGGAATGTCTTACGCCCGAAGGTAGGGCAAAGAAAGTGAAGGATCTCAGCAGCAAGAAGGTTACGAATTCGGTTGAAGGCTGTTTTGCAGAATATTGTGATGGCCCAAACAGGTCTATTCAAGAAACCGAATGTACCTCAAAATGCGCCAGGGAATTTGGCAAGGACGTCGGAAGTGCTGCCAAAAAGGCTATCAATAGCTGTGAAAGTAATTGCCAAAAATCGTGTTCTTCATCTGACGAAGATGAGAGTGGTAGTAATGATGATTGCGACAAAGATTGCAAAAAGCAGTGCTCGAAGGGTGACTTTGACAAGTCAACGTAAGTAGAATATCCTGATGTATATCATTGTGTGTCTATTCTTCAAGTCGATTATATGGTTGCTAATTATCTTGTTCCTCTGTTGCCCAAATCTTCTCCTACACCCCCAGTGTAAAGAAAACTGAAAAGACTATTAACAAGACCTATGCGACTGGTGACGAGTGCCTCGAAGCCTGTTTCCCTCCTGCTGCTGCTGCTCCTACCGACTACGAGACCTTGAAGATTGCTTAGATGCAATATTGTAGAGAAGTTGTGGCCTCCCTGTAATAGATTCGTTTCTGGCCTTCTTAGAGATGGATTGATGCACCACTATGTATGAGCATCCGGCTTGATGCACCCCTTGTATGAGCATCCCTCTG
>JALLBI010000391.1:0-12250 GCA_036940125.1 Mediolabrus comicus
TGCCAGCCGATTCGGGATTGTTCGTATGGATGGACTTTCGTGAATTCTTACCCCAGCTCGAAGAATCAATAACGGAAGAGACAGAATCATTATCATCCAAGGAACATCGTGAAAGACAACTCTACTTGAAATTAATGAAGGAGTATGGCTTGTTGTTTACACCTGGGATGAGTATGAGGAATGAACGGGCTGGATTCTTTCGATGTGTGTTTACTGCCGCGAGTGAGGAGGAGTTTGAATTGGGTTTGGAGAGGATTCGTACGTTTGTGAAGGAGCAGAGAGAGGGGTAGGAAGCCTGGTCAAAGTGGGAGTATAGTGGAGAGATACGGTTGGCTTAAAAAGAACACGGTTAGATGATTAGAGGAACTAGCTTCAATAAGGGATTACTAAACGCACAATGACGATGTAAAAGATGTACTGTCTCCGAAGGGCCTCGGGCTTTTGGCTTTGCCCAGGCCTTGCTACTTTAGAGACTGCTTTTAGTCGGACTTCTTTTTCCCTCCTTCCCCTCCCTCCAAACGCAAAACAGTTGAGTTTGAAGTTTGAGCGCAGTTTGCAGTTCTTCTTGATGTACTTGCCGACTTTAATCCTTACTAATAGACATGAGCGGGGACGGAAATAATAGCAGCCATTCAATCGGTGATCATCTGTTGGAAAATTTAGTTGAACTTTGCCAATCTGAGTCTCTTTCCGAAAAGGGTCTGAGGGAAATAATTAGGGAAATAATTGGACTTCACGGAGTTGCGCCCAACAATGATCATGAATTCTTCCTTGAGGCATGCGATAATGAAAAGGTAACGGAGGGAATACTTCGATGCCTTCTCGAATATTTTCCTACAGACGTGAGAGATGATGATGAGGAAGGAAATTTACCGCTCCACAATATTTGCAGAAACAAAAATATCACACTAGGCATGGTGCAACTCCTAGTCGATGCATTTCCCGACTCTGTTCGTCATGAAGATAATGGTGGCCGTATGCCTCTTCATAAATTATGTCAAAACAAAAATCTGGATGAAAAAGTTGGATTGGATATTATCAAGTTCCTTCTCAAGAGGTGTCCAGAATCAGCTCGACATTCCACTACTAGAGGTAGCCTTCCTATTCACGCTGCCGCAATGAATCAATCCCTTGAATTTTGCCGCCTACTCATTGAAGCATGTCCTGGATCAGAGCGGATAACTAATGAATATGGTGTCCTTCCGTTCCACTTTGCTTGTGGAAATAATACTGTCGCCACAGTAAAATATTTCTACCAACTCTACCCGGAAAGCATCAATGTGGCAGCTAAAGGTGGAGTCTATCCAATTCGCTTGGCAATTCTGCGTCTACAACACAGAAGCAACCCGAAAGATGGTATTGAGGTTGTGAAATTTTTGCTGGAATGCAATCCGGATGTGCTTGGAGCTACTGGACAAACACCACTTCACTTTGCTTGCTCCAGCGAAGTCACACTCAAAACAATTCAACTCCTAATTGATGCCTTCCCCGACTCTCTTAGCCACGAGAATGAGAAGGGACATATGCCTCTTCATGCGTTGGGTTACAATAAATACCTGGATAAAGAGCTTGCGGTGGATATTTTGATGCTACTTCTCAAGAGGTGCCCAGAATCAGTCAGACATACCAATAGAGGTGGCATGCTTCCAATTCACATTGCCGCAACACACCAATCGCCTGAGTTTTGCCGGAAACTCATTGAAGTGTATCCTGGATCGGAGCGTATGACTAATGAGAATGGCCTTCCGTTTCATGTTGCTTGTCTCAATAATTCAGTCGCCACAGCAAAATTTTTGTACGAACTTTACCCTGAAAGCATTAATGTGGCAGATAATGATGGATACTATCCGATTCATTACGCAATTACGGGCCTGAAAAACAGAAGCAATCCGAAAGATGGTATTGCAATAGTGAAATTTTTGCTGGATTGCAATCCGGATGCTCTTAGCTCTACTGGAGAACCACCACTTCACTTTGCTTGCTCCACCAGCGATGTCACACTCAACATAGTGCAACTACTAATTGATGCCCTCCCCGACTCTCTTCGTCATGTTGATGACACGGGACATCTGCCTATCCATAAATTATGTCGCAACAAAAGCCTGAATGAAGAAGTAAAGGTGGGTATTTTGAAGTTTCTTCTTGAGAGGTGCCCGGAATCGGCCCGACATGTGGATAGAGATGGCGACCTTCCAATTCACATTGCCGCAGCGAGGCAATCGCCTGAGTTCTGCCGTATACTTATTGAAGCGTATCCTGGATCAGAGCGGATGGCCAAAGCTGATAGTGTGTTTTATGGTTATCTTCCATTCCACACGGCTTGCCAGTGCAATACTGTTGCGACAGCGAAATATTTGTATAAACTTTACCCTGAGAGCATCAATGTGGCAGAAAATGATGGAGGAAGATATCCAATTCACCGCGCAATTTTTGGTCTAAAGTACAGAGAAGACAGACCGGAAACAGCTATTGGACTGGCGCTATTCCTACTTGATTGCGATCCCAAAGTGGCGTCACAAAAATATCGAGGCAAATTTCCAATTTATTGGGTTTGTGAAGAGGCAACAAATGTGAATACTCCAAGGTTTAATGTATATTATCTCAAAATCCTGCAGATGCTGTACGATGCTCATCCCGAAGCGATTGAGAGCAATGAAGTAACATCCAATGTTGACACTTACTGCGAAGAAGTAAAATCATTCCTCAACACTCAGCTCACCTACGCTCGACAAGCGAGAGACCGGACTATCATGACATCACCAGATGAGAAGGGACAACTTCCACTCCACAAAGCCTTTTATAACAGTGAAACACTCACTCTTGGCTCGATCAAGCTATTGGTGAAAGGGAACCCTTCCGCAAAAAGATGTGCTGACAATAGAGGCATGATACCTTTGCACGTGGCATGCCAGCATCATGAATCAGCTAGTGTTGTTGAGTACTTGCTTGACCTTGATCCGACAGCTCTTCGTGCAAGAGACTTTGGCGATAATACGGCTCTTCACAACGCCTGTCGCGGTGCAAACCATACAATCATAGCACTACTGCTTGACAAGTATGGTTCCATGTCTGTAGCTAAAAGGAATGCGCACAGACAGCTCCCCATCGACCTTCTTTTGCAGAACAAGAATGAAGTGAGTGATAAAGAAAGTGTCGAATACACTGAGAGCATCTATAGACTTATCAGGGAAAACCCTGAGACTCTGATGCACTATGATTTGGGGCAGGCTGGTTCTTCTGATGACTGCCTTTCTCAGCAGGACAATAATAATAAGAAGAGAAAGATTGACGAAGTGTATGGAATGTGTACAATACAGTGAATTGTCTACGACATATCAGAGCGTACCCCAAACTTCGATACACTGCGCTGAATCGCAGGACTTGGCATAGTGAATAATATAAGTTCATTTATTTGGCCATTAGTCTCAACTGAGCCGCTGATTCTGCACCCGTAGCATTGACCATGTCTGCAAAGATACCAGCCGAACTCAGCAGCTCTTTTGGAGATCCCACTTCTGCGACTTTTCCGCTCTCCATTACAATCACTACATCATAGTCTATTATTGTGTTTAGTCGATGGGCAATTGTAAGGAGGGTCGTATTTGGAAATTGGCTCCTTAGCATCTGCTGGACGAACTCATCCGTGGAGTTGTCGACCGAGGAAGTTGCTTCGTCGAGAACTAACAGACGAGGATTAGCAAGCATAGCACGACAGAGGCATAAAAGTTGCTTCTCGCCTTGGCTGAAATTCGACCCGCCTTCCTCAACAACTGTGTTCAGTAGGTTATGAGGAAACTTGACCAGCTCCAAAGCTCTAATTATATCTTCGTCACTGTGCATAAGAAATGGATCTAAATTGCTGCGGATTGTTCCAGAAAAGATGGCAGGATCCTGTGGGAGGATAAACATACCANAGAAATGGATCTAAATTGCTGCGGATTGTTCCAGAAAAGATGGCAGGATCCTGTGGGAGGATAAACATACCATTACGTCGACCTCGCACGTCTGACAGACCTAGTCTACTCAAATCTACGCCATCTAACGATATTGTTCCGCTTTCAACTTCTACTAATCGAAACAAGGCTGCAGCGAGTGTTGACTCTGAAGAGACAACAGAAGATAAGGATAAGGCGTTAGAATATAAAAAATGTATATGCAGTGAAAAAGAATAAGCAAGAATCAACTTACTTCCTGCTCCAGTCCTACCGACGATAGCACACCGTTGCCCGTGCTTGACAGAGAACGAAAGTCCGTCCAGTGATAGCGGCAAGCCTGGTCGATACCTCAGGCACACATTATCGAATACAAGGTTTCCTTTCTGCGGCCAAGATTTGACAAGATTATATTCTTCCGGTGTCACCATACTCTTTTCCTGAGGGAGCATTTCAAGACTATGCATTCGTTCGATGGATGTTATTGCTGCTTCCGCTTCCCCGAAGGCTTGTATGAGAAAGCCAAGTGTTGTAGTCATCGATGAAGCCCAAACTAGTAAAAATCCTGATAATCCAGGGGTCAAACCGAGATTGAAAACAGTTATACACAGAGATGCACTCAGCGTTACAAACGATCCCAGCAGCTCGAGCCGAATCGCTAACCAACGTCGAGATGCTACAAAATTGAGCATAGCTGAGCTATTATCATTGATGAAGTTCTGGAATTTACCTGAGAAATATTTGTTTTTGGAATAAGCCCGAATCGTGAAGGAACCATCAAGACCCTCCGCCAGCGCAGCTTGGATCGGAGACCTGCTCACAGCATCTAATCGCTGTAGATCTGCCGCGCTCCATCGATAGTGTCGCAAGACTAAAACGTACAGAAACAGAACAGATGCTACACAAAAGTAAATCCACTTATCGTGAGTTGGCGACGGTTGAACGTGGGTATCGAGGAGCGAAACACATGTTACTCACCACTGATGATAAACAGCCACGGCACGATGGATATGATCACCACTTGACCAGCAACTAGCCATGACGACGCAATGATAAATATTGACATGAATTGCGCCAGAGTACTGCAGCGAGGAGTATTGTGAGTATATCGGAGCAAATCGTTAAATGGCGATCAATACGACAACAATTTACTTACATGTCTACTTGCTCAACGTCGTAGGTAAAACGGTTCAAAATGCGTCCCATAGGGGTAGTATCAAAGTATGACATGGGAGCGTGGAGTACGCGGTGTGTCATTGTCGAGAATACACGCTGTGCTGCTTTGAAACCTCCTCGGACCATCCACTGACTCCGCAAAAACAGGAAGCAAAACATAAATACCGCCAATCCAGTGTAGACTAAAACGTAAGGGATTTGAGCTGAAATTCCATCGTATTGATTTGGGAATGTGATGCCGAATACAGATATGGATTGTCCTGCTGAAGATGTCCATGTCGCCAGCCACCAATCGATTGCTACGTAGGAACCTCGGTCGAGTGCCATGAGCATGACTTGAACGACAATGAAAAGCAAACCACCAGCATACTTGAACCAAAGTAACCAAATAGCGAGCGACGACACCCCATGTTCCCGTCGTTCAGCTTCTATGATCTCTCCTTTGCGTGCATCTACATCTTGTGTAAGTTCAGACTTTTGAATCGCCTTATTCCCCTGTGATATATCACTCTCAACAGCCGCAGCCGCATCATCATCCAATGTATTGAGCTGTAGAGACGAACGCATTGATTTGAGGGTTGCCTTGTGTCGTGTATTTTCCGACTCGAATGATTGAAGCTCAGCCCAAGTTCCGCAAAAGATTGATTCTCCTTCGTCCAAGACTAAGATCTTGTCTACTCTTTGAAGAATGTGCTGTGAATGGGTCACAAGAACTACACCACAACTATGGAGCAAGCTATCTTCGTCATGAACATTGCCAAACAAGTTATCGAATAGCATTTGTGATGTACCTGCATCCAGAGCCGACAGAATGTCATCAAATAGTCCCACAGACGGATCAGCATAAACCGCACGGGCTACAGAAACGCGTTGCTTTTGCCCACCACTCATCGTCACTCCACGTTCTCCGATCTCAGTCAAGTCCCCAGCTGGCCACTGCAATAGATCTGGACGTAAACAACATGCATCAAGAACTTTCTCATATCGTTCTCTATCAAATGGTGAGCCGAATAAAATGTTCTCGCGGACAGTCGCACTCAGAATGAACGGGGTTTGTGCCGCATAAGAAATATTGCTCCCGCTCTTCATGATAATAGACGTTTTGCGAGAGGATTGGACATCTCCAAGTAAACCTTGAATCAGGGTTGATTTGCTGCAAAATGAAATGAGGAACGCAAATTTGAGTGAGCAGATGTGGGAACGAGACATGAAAGAAGAAGCAAGAAGTTGCTCACCCACTGGCCACAGAACCCACTACTGCAAGAACCTCTCCTCTTGCCAGTCTGAAATTTATTCCAGACAGTTTGAAGGATGCAGAGGAGTTTGCAACGACTTCATTGTCAGCCTGTTCAACAGATGGAGTGTAGGATACGGAACCACCGAGGAAAAAGGTCCCATCTTTTACCTCCAACACGACATCGTCATCTTCTTCTTCACCGTCAAATGAAGACTGTTGCTGTTCTGTAAAATCACTATCCTTTGACTCCCTTTCCATAAAGTGAGAAATCCTATTACAAGCCTGTACACCCAACGCGGCCTTGGATAATAACTGACCAGCTTGATTGATGGGGAATTTGAGCTGTGATCAATGCAGTAAGAGAGTGGTAAGAACAGATCAAAAATTGGAATTCCTGACAACTTCCACAAAATACCATACCCAAGACTAACCCACCATATTGAATAGCATCGTAAGTGTAAACACCATCGATGCAGTCATAACATTATCTTCACTAACCAAAACATATGTAACAAAGGTGGCAAAGCTTGCNGATCAAAAATTGGAATTCCTGACAACTTCCACAAAATACCATACCCAAGACTAACTCACCATATTGAATAGCATCGTAAGTGTAAACACCATCGATGCAGTCATAATATTATCTTCACTAACCAAAACATATGTAACAAAGGTAGCAAAGCTTGCCACTACCGGAGTAAACACTCGGATAACAAGTGTCAATCCCCACACGAATTGCTCCTTCCGTACCAGCCTCATTTCACGTCGACGAGCATCCTGAACACGACGTTCAAATTCATCTTCATAATTCATCAATTTTGTAATCTTAATATCCTGAAGCATAGCACTAACAATATGTACCCGTTCATCTGCCACCGCCACACGCTCTTTGCGTATCCTTACAACCCAATGTGCGACCCGTTTGGACAATGGTACAAGACCAATTAGTATGGCCGCACCAACAAGACATGATGGGCCAATAATAAGTAGTAATAATACCACCACAATTATTATGGCAAGTGGACAACTCCAAATTTGATGTAAATCATGACAAACTTCAAATAATTTTTGTGTATCAGTAGCAGATAAGTTGGTAACCACACCGGAAGTTAACCCCATTCTACCACGTGAGTTCAAATTTAATGATTTTTCATATATTGCACACATTACCGAGGAACGTATTATAATACCACTTTCATAGGATAGGAATTGATATCGATGTGTACATAATGCATTCACAATTGACAAGATGAATATCCCAAGAACATACCCTATAGTTTCATGCACAATACTTTCATAACTACCACTACCACCACCTTGATTATTACTTTCAGTCCTATTTTCAATCTGCTGTAATAACTTCATAACAAACATGGGTATAGATAATTGTGATGCTAATGCCACCAATTGACAAACTCCGGCAGATATAAAGATGTGTTTCACAAGTTTCCATAATGTTATACGAAACTTATTATAATTTGTTTCGTCATCATGTGATGTGTTATAGATTGTCCAAAATTTCGTGTTAAGTAATGATGCCTCATCATTATATGGTGTACGATATAAATCGTGTTGGGTTAATTGTGCATCGATTGATTTGTTGTGTCTTTGCTTGGCACCCTTGCGAAAGATACGGTTCATGTAGCTATATGTCCATCGATTGTATATAGAGAAGAGGTGGGATGTTTTGTCGTTGTTGTTGACATTATCTTCTGGCCATGGTGGAGATGATGCGGTAGTTGTTCTGGAGAGTTCTTCTTCGTTTTCTTTTGAAGAAGCGGCTGCTGATGAGCTGTCGTCATCGCCGTCGCTGCGTTTGTTGTTCAGCGACTGCCGCTGTGACGATGCTGTTGCCGTAGCGGAGCACATTGCCGATTGCCGAGACCGAGGAGGAGTCTATGGCTGCAAGTAGCGTGGATCATTCTTCAGCGTCCACGACTTCGTTGACTCACAATGAGCTCTTTAACTTGAACTTCATTGCGTGACTATTTCTTTCCCGCCTCCGCCGCCCGCCGGCGAGCTTCGAAAAAAATCCAAAACATCAGACAGCATCAGACCAAACAAATTGATGAAGTTGTTGCTGTTGCCTTTCCAGCTATCCACTAATAGTCAACCATGAGAGGCGAAGGAAATAGGAGAAGCCAGTCGTCGTTCGATACAATGTTCGAAAATTTAATTGAATTTTGTCGATCTGAATCTCTTTCCGAAAAGGGTCTGCGGGAGATAATTGGACTTCATGACTTTAACAATGACCCAAACATTAAAAGTTATAGATTCTTCCGTTCGGCATGCCACAATGAAAGAGTCACAGAGGGCGTACTTCGATATCTTCTCAAATATTTTCCTGCAGCAGTGAGACATACGGATTCTGATGAAAATTTGCCGCTCCACTATCTTTGCAACAACAAAAATGTCACACTTGGCATGGTGCACCTCCTAATTGATGCGTTCCCCGAATCTCTCCGTCATGAAGATGATACTGGATGGTTACCTCTCCATGAATTATGTAACAACAAAAATCTGAATGAAGAGGTTGGATTGGAAATATTGAAGCTACTTCTTAAGAGGTGCCCAGAATCAGTCCGACATGCCGCTGGAGATGGCGACCTTCCAATTCACGCTGCCGCAGGGGACCAATCGCCTGAGTTTTGCCGCATACTCATTGAAGCCTATCCTGGATCAGAGCGGATAAATAATAATTATGGTCAGCTACCATTCCTTGCAGCTTGTCGATGTAATACTGTCGCCACGGTAAAATATTTATATCGACTCTACCCTGAAAGCATTAATGTGGCAGATAATCATAGTGCCCATCCAATCCACTATGTAATTTGGGGACTAAAAGATAGAAGCATTCCGAAAGAAGGTATCGAAGTAGTGAAATTTCTGCTTGATTGCACTCCGGATGCTCTTAGCTCTACGGGAGAAACACCGCTCCACATTGCTTGCATTAACAAAAATGTCACACTGAAGATAGTGCAACTACTAATTGATGCCTTTCCGGACTCTTTTCGTCATGAAGATAACAAGGATTTGGTGCCTCTTCATTTATTATGTGCCAACAAAAATCTGGATGACGAAGAGGGTGGATTGAAAATATTGAAATTTCTTCTTGAGAGGTGCCCAGAATCGGTCACACACGCTGCTCGAAATGGCATGCTTCCAATTCACTTTGCTGCAAGATATCAATCGCCTGAATTTTGCGGTAAACTCATCGAAGCTTATCCTGGATCAGAACGGCTGACTCATGATAATAGTTTGCTTCCTTTCCATGCGGCTTGTCGATGTAATACTGTCGCCACAGCGAAGTATTTCTACCAACTCTACCCTGAATGCATTAATGTGACAGGTTATAATGAGAGGTATCCAATTCACTATGCGATTATGGGTCTAAAATACAGAGAGATCAACCGAGGAATTGCCATTGAAATGGTACGATTCCTGCTGGACTGTGATCCTAATGTAGCATTACAAATGCGTCGGGGCAAACTCCCGCTCTATTGGGTTTGTAAGCAGGCAACCAATGAAACTCCAAAGTTGAACGCTCATCTCAAAGTCCTGCAGATATTATATGATGCACACCCTGAAGCTATGGAGAGCAATGAAGTAACATCCAATGTTGACAGATTTTGTCCAGAAGTACAAACCTTCATCAACACCCAGCTCACCTATGCTCGACAAGTGAGAGGCCGCACTGTCCGGCAAATGAAGACACGAGACGAGAATGGACAAGTTCCACTCCACAGAGCACTTCGTGATAATGTCACCCTTGGTTCGATCAAGTTGTTGGTGAAACGCAATCCTTCCGCGATAACATGCACTGATAATAGCGGTGCGTTGCCTCTACACGTGGCTTGTCAACATTATGATTCAGCTAGTGTTGTTGAGTACTTGGTTGGGCTTGACTCAGACACTCTCACCATTGTCGATAGGGAAGGCAACACCGCTATTCATCACGCTTGTCGTGGTGCAAAGTNACTCAGACACTCTCACCATTGTCGATAGGGAAGGCAACACCGCTATTCATCACGCTTGTCGTGGTGCAAAGTATGACACTATTGCACTTCTGTTGGGAGAGTACGGTGCCACATCTGTCTCTAAGGGAAATGTGCACAACATGCTGCCCATTCATTTACTACTCGAAAGCAATGAAGTGAGAGATAGAGAAGATACCAAATACGTGGAGAGTATTTATCGACTTTTGAGAGCATATCCCGAGACTTTGATGCACTGCACTGAATTGCAGGGCTGGCTTTCTCAGAATCGAAAGAAGAGAAAGATAGACGAAGTGTAACATGTAACGTGAGAGGGATGACGAATCTTCCAACACAGTGCAATAACGATAAGTTCAATTATTTGGTCATTAATCTCAACCGAGCAGATGTGCCCCGTAGCTTAACTATGTTCATCGTTAGCACCCTCTCTTGCCACTAATTTCTTCAACTCAAAGTCATAATAGTGCGTTGCAGCCTTGCTCCTCGGGGCAGGATATGCTCCACACATGTGACAGAACATTTTATCTCCAACATCAAAGCAACAATCTACACATCCCTCACCTAATGGTAGACGTTTCATATCGGCACCATTTTCACCATCAGGTCCAAAACATTTGGCAAATACCCTGTAATTGGCAAGCTGTTCCTTACGATCGATTCGATACCCTCGTGTCAACAACTCAGCAGTCTCTGCCTTAAATTCTTCATCGCTAATATACTCCTTCCAATATGGATCGTGACCAATAACTGTAGCTCCACTGCCCATTTCAATGGGGTCTTTTCTCCTCCACGATGAGACAGTCTCATATGCCTCACGAAGGATGACTTTCCCAGTGATATGATCTTGCGTTTCCTCCCCATGAAACAGTCGTATGGGTCGGATGCCAATACAATCCTCCCTCTCAGTATTCTCAATTGCCCATTTCACAAAGTCCGGCTCAATATATGGACTATGCTGTCTCATACCATACATACTCGCAAGCTCCTCCGTCGAGAATGTCCACGCTGCACACATAGAATCACGCTTCTCCCTCCATTCCACTGGATTCTCAGCAATCCACATGAAAGAATATCCAGCAAACAATTCATCAGCCCCATCTCCAACAATAGCATCCGTATATCCCAATTCTGCCGCCTTCTTAAACACTGCAGCAATTACCAAACTATTTCGAACAAGCATACCATTATATATCTTGAGATTTTGAATAACATCGGGTAAGAATTGATCAACCAACTCGTGTGGTTCCAGCCTGATAATGTGATGCGGTAATCCATGCTCGGCGGCACATGCCGAACTAAATCCCAAATCGGGTGAGGTATCACCAGTAACGACGGTTAATGCACCAGCGTATGTCATACCAATCTTTTTGGATGCTGCCATGATAGCACAGGTGTCCACGCCACCGCTTAGGATGATACATCGTTTGGATTTTCGAGTAGGGTCTTCGCCTCCGGTGCGTTTGTGAATTATTGCAAGGGACGATTCAAAATTGGAACGGAATTCATTCACCTTGGCTTCGTTGAGACGTTGTGACGTCGTTGTAGAGTTTGTCATGGTGCTGATTTATGGTAGCTTCTTCCAAATAGTGTCCACCATTGTTAGTCCGGCGTGAGTGATGTGAAAGATACAATTTTTGAAGCACGTGATTCGAAAATATTTAGCTGGAGGGCTTTTGGAACGTCTATGTATTTCCTGCAAGCACGTTTCAGGCCAGTTAATAAGAGACTGCTGCAGTCATATTTCAATGAATTCATTATCCATATATTTTACATTTCCTCTACAATCAGGAGGGCTGCAATGAGAGCAGCAGTTAGGTTGAAAGTTCCTCTTCACTCCGTACCAAGCTTTCTCTTTTTGCCACTGTGACTGTGAGGTAGACAGTCCTCCGATTTAGACTCTTCCTTTTCAC
>JALLBI010000392.1:0-11881 GCA_036940125.1 Mediolabrus comicus
CCCTATTTGCAGCGGCGGTGAAGTCTTCAACAATACTTGGACGGAAACGTGGTGAAGATGAATCATCATCGCTGCCGCCGTGTGTCCCACTCCGCTCACTATCAATTTTTACCAACAATTCTAATTGTTCAATGATTTGAGCTTTTTCATTCTCATTCATTGTTACACGAGCTCCATCCTCATCATTAGATAATGCAGCGGTAAATATTTCTATCAGACTCCCTCGAGTAGAAGCTGACTTATTCAGAGCATCTCCTTCATTTTTCCCAGCCCCCCTCGTTCCTGTCGTTGTTGTTGGTATGCTATCACTTAGTTGATGTTGAGCTTTTGTTGCCATAGATTGGAGCAAATTGAGTTGAGCCTGTTGTTCGTTATTTTCTTCATTCTGATTCTTTGGTGGAAGATCAGGAGAAGGACAGCTAACTGACTCGGACGTTGATGGTGTAGAATCGTCTACGCCTTCCTTTGAAATTGTAGATTCGGCTTTTGATTTTGGCAGCATCTCCTCATCTGCCTGGTGATTGATACTATCATGATGGTTAGAAGAATTTTGTTTCTGAAATCTTCGCAAGAAGGGGATATTGCTCTCTCCTGACTTTCGATGACTCTTGGATGTATCTGAAGTACCTGATTGTCTATTTATTGATATGGCGGCACATTCTTCTGGTTGCTGTGATAAATGTAATGGCTGGTGTGGTGAAGATTGCGAAGCAGAATCTGAATGATCTGACCCATCATCATCTGCAGTATGATGATTATTATTTGATGCCGTTTCCTCTTGCTTTCCAACAATTTCACTCCCCAATCGTTGCAGTAAACTTTCTGTAGTATTTTTCCGACCGAATAGACTACCTTTGATATTGTCAACTGCAGATATCAACAATGAAGACTGAGGTTCATCGACATTCCGTTGTTGTTGTTGTATCCTCCCTTCTTCGTCATCGGTGGCACTGCATTGACCGTGACTGTCTTCTTCATCATCGTCTTCATCTGTATTGTAAAGAGTGGCAATCAACCCACCCACATCATCATGACTATTGGCTGGCGACCTCATACTTATGCTCACCATACTATTATCAGCACTGTCAGTTGTTAGCCTCCTATTACGACCGGATTTATTCGAAAAATTAACTTCTCCGTGTTCAACTTGTAAAACACCATCATCCTCATCACTATCATCGACGGCACTTGTGATGATACCATTATTGTTTGCATCATCTTTATTTAATTGTCGCTTCTGCTGATGTCGCCTTTGTTGTTTCCAATAGTTGCTGTTAAAGGCCTCTTCGTCATCGGAACCATATAAATCTTTGTAAGAGAAGGAAATAGATGATCCCATTGAGCCAGTTTTCGATCGTGCGGCATCATCCATAATAGCCGCTGCCTCATCGTTTGCCGATTGTTGTTGTAGCATCGGTGCCGCAGTATTAGATGCAGATTTAGTGGATGCATTATCTGTCACCTGTTCCTCCTCATCACGTTCCGTTACGCTAATCCGTCGCCTTGGCCCCGCCGCTTGTCGTCGTNTAATAGCCGCTGCCTCATCGTTTGCCGATTGTTGTTGTAGCATCGGTGCCGCAGTATTAGATGCAGATTTAGTGGATGCATTATCTGTCACCTGTTCCTCCTCATCACGTTCCGTTACGCTAATCCGTCGCCTTGGCCCCGCCGCTTGTCGTCGTCGTTGTTGTTGTTGTTGAGGTTTCCGCGTTGCCTCTATTTGCGGGCAATCGTCTGGGTTAGCAGCATCGTGATATGTTTCGCCGCCGCCGCTACCACCAGCCCCTCGGATTGGCACAGCGCTGGGCGAAAAAAGCTCATCCATTATATTGTATTATGATGTGGACATCATACCTACTGTTTCAGGCCAGCGACGCTTCATAGCAACACAAGTCTTTTACCTCAAAAAGCTCAAAGCTCAAGTAAAAAAGAAGCCCTTGTATGGTATGAGCCTTGTATGGTAAGTGTCCGATAAATGACTTTCTGAGAGGTTCTTCGAAGAAGTTCACTGCATACTGTACGGCTGTGTTCAAATGTCACTCTGCACATTGGGGGACCACTTTTGAAAATGTTCCCGACGGAATATTTTCTTGCTGAGAATACCGTTCAATAGCCCACGATGAGTTCTATTGAACCGTAACATAAAAAAAACTATTTTCCACATTTTTGAATGTGAAAAGTGGTCCCCCGATGTTTTTTAAACCATTGTGGAGGAGTCCCATTCTTTGAACTTAGCTGCTGTGAGCTCTGGAGACTTGAGTACCGGTCCAACTTGGTAGGCCTCGTACTTGCCCTCTCCCGCCCTTTTGCTTTTTGTCTTGAAAAGGCAATGGCGCGCAGCAAAAGATGTGTCATGACATAACTTTAATGATGAACCTTACTAACATACTACTTATTATTGCATCAATCACCATGGCATCCAACCCCGTCGGTGGGGCGTCAGCCGTTGCTTCTGTCCGCTCCAATGTTTCTCCATCTTCTTCATCGGAGCCACTCTCTCCAGCAATCAATATCGAGGAGGCCGATAGTAATAATAATAACGCCAATGCTGTTGTTGCCAAGAAGTCAAAGCATAAAAGAGGTCGTAGAAGTAATTATACGAAACGAAAAAAAGGCTCAAAAGATAAAAAGAGAAATGCTGCTGCTGCTGCTCCTGCTGCTGTTTGTACTGCCGCCGCCACCGATGCCGGCGATGTTATCATGGAAGATGCATCAAATGTCGATGCACATGCACGTGCAACTGTAACACCCTCACCAAGGCAAAGGCCACATAAGAAGTCAAAACAGAGTGGAACCTACGCTGATAAAGGAATAGCACCAACACCGACTGCATCCATTAACAGGCAGCGGATCAATAATGCTTTCTTATACACTTTTAATGCTCCTCCGCCATCGGAATGGGGCGGATCTGATGGTACAATTGCAGATATCCGTAAGAATTTATGTTTGGATCCATCCTCATCCGTTACAAAGACGATTAGGGATGTTATTTCCAAGGCTTATAGCGGACTTATTTCTGGGGAAGAGTATGATCCTACTGCAAGAGCTCCTCGTGCATCTACTGCGAAAATTCAGAATGGCAGCGAGTATCAGAAGATGATTGCTAACTGGTTAGAGGGTGGTATGTCAATCCGCCAAGCTCACTGGCACCTCAATCGCTGGCAGCTACAGTATGAGGGTCCCAACGCGAGGAAGATCACCCGTGCCGCTGTTACAACATGTGTGAAGAACATGGTCAAACTCACATATACACCAGGCAAGCGGCCTACAGGTAGCTCAAACGAGGACAGCAGATGGGCCAAGGCGCGACACCGCTGGTGTACACAAATGCTCATTCGTTTGGGTGAAGATGTTGATCTTACACCGTTCTATGAGAAAAATGATGAAACTGGCGAGATGGAGTTGCCAAAGTGTTTTCAGAAAGATCATCTAACGCCGATCGACTTCGAGCGTACTGTGTTTTGGGACGAGGTACATCGGAAATGTGTTTTAGGTGGTAGGGTAAACGGTGGGAAAGCTTATCAATTCCCTCGTAATGAAAAAGGAGAGTACGATCCCCATGGTGAATACAAGGAAGAACTTTTTGAGTTGGCTGTGAAGTTCAAAAAAGAAATGAGGATGAGTTTTGGTGTTGCTACTAAAGTTAATAATGGTACCAAGGAAGGTGTTCGTGCCAATCCATATGATTACTCTGCAAAGAAGATTCTTACAATGAAAGTATATGATGAAAGAATTCAGACGAAGATCCGGGAAGCGAAGAATTCATCAGATGCAAAGAAATGGAGTAGCAATGGACGGGAGGATGGAGTAATTTACAGAAACGATCCTCTTGAAAAGAAGAATACTAACTCTGAAGTTGGAGTAGTTGGTAAGAAGACGGCGAAAAAGTTTGCTGAGAATGGCCTCCAAACTGTTGGTGACCTAATGGCCAAGAATGAAGATGATCTACCATCACTAGTTAAGCATCGGCTGCCGCTACATACAATAAAAAAAATCTACGATGACTGTAAGGCCAAGTACCGCGATGAAGATGCACCGTCACCTGTAGATCATCGAAAGGCTGATAATCCGTATGAGAGCAAGTTTGGTTCATTACAAGATAGATGGGCTGAGCCAGCCTGGCGTACCGAAGTCAAGAAGGAAATTACAGATTCTGTTTGTGTTACGGAACTTATCAAGTGGATTGTCATCGAGAGTCAGAAGATCTACGAGACTGACACAAATCCGGATGATTGGTGGTTTTATCATGATGCTCTGCATCAGATGACCCAAAAGGATTGCATCAATTGGATGCGTAACACTCATGTACCCAATGGAAACGGCAAATTCATCTTTGACCACTGGATACATTCTGAACTTGACTTGAATTCTAAAGACAACTTAGGTGGTGGCACTTTTGATCTCCGTCCTCCCGGTGATTCAGCAGAGTTGATGCCTCTTGACAACTCTTTAAACCAAGACTTACATATGTCAGTGAATAAACATGCAACTTTGTCTGCATTTGCTGCCAACATGAAAGATGAACGTGTATTCTCTCTTCGCACCCCAAAAGAACTCGTCAAGGCTTACACCCGTGTGTTCCATCCCGTTCATGGTGTGGCGCCTACGTCAAAGCGTATCTTGCAAGATATTGATAAGGTTATTCCGGCGATGAAGAAGATTGCTGCAGTTAAAGGAGTTTACGTACCAGGCTTAGCTGGCGGGCGTGTACCGGGACATCGCAATAGAAGCGTTGGCAACACGGACAAGCGAGGCGGGAGACGTCACTACAAACCCTTTGCCGACACTGAAAACGGCTTTAATGATGGATCCGTGCACACAGATCTTGTGTATCTCTTGGAGGAATGTAACGCACCAGTTGTGGAGGCCAATGCGATGATTGTTAGTTTGGCTGACGAAGCTGAAAAGCATGACAAAGAAGATGATGCCATTATGTTGACCACTGAGGACGAACCCGAGCAATCGCAAGAGGCATTACCATTAGAAGGCGCTGTTTAGTTGGTTAGTAAGGCCTTTCCAGTTTGCCTGAGGCCTCAAGTAAAAGAGACACCCATCTGGTATATGTACTTAGTTCCTATGTATGGAGTACCGCATTGAAGTTTCAAAAATAATGTAAAAATCTTGTTTCTGAGAAAGCAGACAGACTAATACGACAACAACCATGGTGATTTTGCCCTACTACGGCCGTCAATAACATCAAAGGAGTTGGACCTATTGACTCAAACCAAAGCTAAATGTCATCAGGAGCATCATTAGGATCTCATCGATACCTTAAACTCCTTCTAACTCCCAGTATTGAGGGCAAGAGTGACATTTGAACCCAGCCGTACAGTAGGTAGGTATGCTTTTTTTGTCACTAAATCCAGGTACCACCAAAGTCGATATGGTACAATGGACAACAACCGCCCCCTCTCTCAATGTAACAGCCACAATCTATTTAAGTAGTCAGTTTAATTATTATTATTATTATTATTTGTTAGGGGAAACACAAAAACACATTCTTACCCCTCTCAATCAACATACACTTCTACATCTCTAACCATTCATTCAAAATCCACAGTCGTTGATTTCTTGACGGTACAGACGCTCTCCACCGCTCCTTGTATTACATTGGAAATTTAGCTCAAGAGATATAATGTAATGGAACCAATTCGTTGGTAGGTATAACACATCACCCGGCTGCAGGACAACTTCATTCACATGTGCTTGGGAGAAAGTAGGGAAGTTTTCCAAGTCAGGATTCGCCCAATCCACAGCAGAATGGCGTGCCGATGGATGACCCCTGGGAAGCAGGTTCATGTTATTACATTGATTCGGATGGGCTAAAATATATCGTCTCTGTCCACCCAGTAGTGCGATAGCATTCCTTGAAAGATCAAAATGATTCTCTGCAATGACACCCTTCATTCCAAAACGGCAATGGATACCCTTTTGTTCCTTTGGTTCAATCAAGTAGAATGGACGTTTCTCTCCAAGGCGAGGCTGGAAAAAGGTTAGTTCATCAAATAGCCACTCTGAGGATCCTTTATCACAGCTACCATCCTCTCCCATCATGCCACAACCAATCAACCGAAAGTACCAATGCGGATTGTCTGGACCTAGTTTGTCATCTGTTACGTTTGCATGCTTCAACCATTCGAGGTATGTCATTCGTAAATTCTCTGTTGGTGGCTTCCAATTTTTCGTTTCTTCTTCCGTTCTAGCCTTCTTGGCCTCAATGAGTTTCTTCTCCAATACTCTCACCTCCTTTTGCGCCTCATCGTCATCTTGATGATGATGGGCATACTCCTTCGCCTTTTCAAATTTATCTCTTGCATCATGAACCTTATCAAGTAAATGCATTGCCTCAACAAATTCTTCTTGATCCCCACGGCCAAACCCAGCATGTGCATCATCCGCACCATGTGTCTTCGCATCCTCAATTTTCCTCGCCGCTCTTCGTCGTTCTGATCGTGATCGTTTATCTACCCAGTACATGAAGTGATTATTAGGACTATACTCAGCACGTCGTTGGATATCCTCCTTCCCCATTAGCAACTTTTCTAAATATCCAGGATGGTTCCATCGTTCTGCTGTTCTGGCAGCGGCGGGGTCATCCCTAACTAAAAACGGAAGCTCGGCATGTCGGTAATTGTCAGCCTTGTGTAGTTCGGTACGATAATCAAATACACAAAGACCTTGGTATAGTTCATGGTGAGGTGTCGCGTCATCGGTAGGCCAGTGTCCAGTTAACTCGAGGACAGGCCATTGCATAGGATAATTCTCTGGGGGATACTCCGGACAATTATATATATCATAGGGAGTCTGCGCTTCAGGTGCCTGTGTATATTCTCCATTACGCTTCCTTGCCTCCTGAACAAATTTGATAGATCGTTCATCATCCTTTGGAAGGATTTGAGTGTCATACTCTTCTCGGANTTGCCTCCTGAACAAATTTGATAGATCGTTCATCATCCTTTGGAAGGATTTGAGTATCATACTCTTCTCGGAGAGCTGCATACCAGCGATCTTTGTTACCGACCCTATTCAAAGATTCTGGTATGATATACTTTGATCCACGCAGCCTACTGAACAAACCGCCACCGCTGGCACCGCCACTACTGTCAGCAGTGTTTCCCTCAGCAGCAGCACGATCTTGCTGAAGTTTCTTTTCAAATGCAGCAAATATATCACGTCTGTGCGATGCTATGGTGCCCCCTCCTCCACTATTATTACCACGATGTAACAATTTAAACACCGTTACTCCAATTAAAGTGAAAAGACCAAATGCAAAGAATGCCATCTCAATATGAGGATCCTTCCTCCACCACATTCTCCCTCTCTTGACTACGCCGCGTTTAACACGTTTGAGCTTCTTCCCGGCAGCACTACTACCATCCCGTCGCTGCTTCGCTAACCGACGTTCCGCCCGTCGCTCTTCAAGCGATTTGGTGTCACTTTCTGAACCTGTCCTCGTGGCTACGATGACGGAGGAGTTTGGTCTTCGCTGATGCATCGTCGTCTTCTAAGTTGAATATTATTTAGCGTACTACAGATAGCTCGATAAAGAGCGGATTGTGAGCTTTAGCTGCCGATCTCTTCCAAGACGACCTAACGGCGTTCTTGTTTTATTGTGAGCTTTAGGCTGCCGATCTCTCCCAACCTAACNACCACACAACTTACCGTTGTCGTTGATCGTTGATCGGCGTTGAAAACCAAAACAACCATGGCACTCCGAATGATCACCGACAAGGTAATGGGCTTCGCGGCCAAGCAATACCAAACCGTGCTTGGGAATCAACTTTCCCAGTACGGCCTCCGATATGAGGACCTTCTCATCGAGGAAAACCGAGAGGTTAAAGAAGCCCTCGAACTCGCCGATGCCGACGTTCTTACCGCACGTACGCGTCGTCTAAAGCGTGCTATTGATCTCAATTATAAGAGGAAGAGTTTGCAAGATTATGCACCAAATATGGACCTTGAGCTTTTCAAACAGGAAATTTATCCTGATATTGAAAAGATTAGGGCGAGAGACAATGAATATGCACAACTAAATGCTCACAACAAGCAATAAATACTAATATTAATAATATTTCGGTAATATTATTATTATTATTATTGGTGGTGGTGCTCAATAAAATATGTATTGGGTAATGCGGGGTGGGGGTGGGGGGTATAGATGGATGTAGACAATAGGTAGATGAAATAATGAAGGGGGGGGAGACATATTATTTGAGGGGAACAACTCATTATTATTAGAGGGAGGGTGTAATTAGAGGGGGGGACCGAAAGCAATGCAATTCACATAAAAAGGAATAACATTAAGTATAAACACCACTACACTCTAAAAGATAGTCTTCTTGTTTGGTTGTGCGAAATGCTTTATAAAGCATGACAGACACCATAATGAATAGTGACGAATACACCACTATCAGAACGATATTCCAGAACAGAGGTATCCGCTGAGATACGTTCATATGAGGCATGACCAGATTCTGTCCACAAGTAAAGTAATCGTCGTCATCTTTTACGACCGACTGTCCACAGGCATTCCTCAAAACAGAGAACATCGCGTTGCCATTCAGGGCGACGTTGTCCATGGAGAATAAGTTTATTTGTTTGAGCTGCTGGTTGTATGCCAAGGCAACCATCTCTGCATTGACATTAGACTTTTTGTTGTCTTCTAGCAGTGAGGAGGCAGCTAGTGTAACCCCTATTTGTACTGAATTGGAGTCCACTTGCCAATACCCTTGAATGAGGTTGAAAGGATAATATGAATCATCAGCGGGTGGGCCGAGTTCGTAAGGGTCGTTGGAAGCATCATTATTTGCACTTGCCAACACATACTCTTGTAAATTGGACAACTTCGACATGCCAGTATTCTTCCTGTCCGTACACATTTGGTACGGTTGTCGAGAGTTTTCATCCCTCTCGTCATCATTCGAAATTGAATGGCATGTGACCAGCTCTTCCGAGACCCAGTTGGCCTTGCCACAGAATGAGGCTGTATTTGTGGAATAAGGAAGAAAAGGCAGAGTCAGAAATAATGATTTCACAAACAACATTTACGGGACCTGCATCTGGATCTGGGCAAGGGAATACTCAATGAACGACTCACCATACATATCTTGTCGATCAATTGCGAGGAGGTATCCCTTCCCTCCGAGCTTGGAGAGATCGGCTAATTCCATAGTTTCACCAACCGTTTTGCCGGCTAACACATCACATGGATAGTAGGGTATGTCAAGTTCACGATATACTTCTTTCAGCTTTGCAATACCACTGTAGTAATAGGAATAACTACTCTGCTGTTGTTGATCATCATCATAGTTTTCATTGTCATCGTTATTGTCTCCATCATCATTGGCATCAACAACTCCATCATCATCAGTTTTGAGATAAAAATCATCAATTTCAGTATATACCTGTGAAGAGAGACCATTGTACCCAGCTTCGTGCGTCAATTCATGGTGGAAGATAATAACAAGCTCCTTGGGGTTGTCATTACACCATTGTTTGGCATCTTCTAACAAATCTTCCAGTGTTACATACCGCAACGGTATGTCGATAGAGGTGCCATGATGAAAACCAACTGTTCCATTGTTATAAATCTTTGGTCTCAAATCTAATGCCCTTGCACCATCATTCAATTGATCGTATACTGTCCCGACTTGAGTTTTACCATACCGAGATATCATTTCGCTTGAAACTTTACTACTCCTATAATTGTCATAGTACTCGTAATTGGCATCATTCCCATCATTGTCCTCATTATCCTCATTATAATATCCGTGCCAATACTCTGCGAGGTTCCCGGCACTACTAGAAAGATCATAATATTCATTTTCAGTGTCATTGTCATTGTTGTTGCTCTTTTGCGTATGTGTTTTTATATATCCAGTCGCCGCATTGTGTGCCATGACAAATGAGGCTTCATTGAGGTAAAGATCTTGATTGATATGTGGAGCGTAGCACTCGCTATCGACGAAAGTTGAATAATACGTGAGTTGAATATTATTTATGTTATCGATGAAGCTGTACATGTAAAAACTACTTACTTACCTAAATTGAAACTGATACTTCACGGCAAGCTTTTTACATGGTGCTCTGTGGTATGCGTGAGTGTATACTACTATGGCAGCTAAGATAAAGAAGAAGTGCATTATTATTAGTCTTTTCCTCGGTCGTCGGAGCGGTCGCTTTAGAAGAATCCCCATGGTCAATCAATGCTACATCAGCATACCGTACCGTTGGCTGCGTTGGCTTTTTTTTTGTTGGCAGTTTGATGGAAGGGTAGCGCGGACATCCCTGGACATCAAAGAAGTGTCCCATGCTGTCCAATTTGCAAAATTGAAAAATGACAACCACAAACGACGATGATGCAATTGAAATTGGCACTATTGGTATGTGCCGTGGCGACAACAGCTGCAGCGGCAACTACTGCAACTCCATTGCCCACAGATGAACATGGAGACTACAATGCCGCCGACATAATCGAGTGGATACGCAGTAAAGATGACGGCATAGTTCATGAGTCACTGCGTGTCGGACGCGAAAGACCTGGAGATCCAACCTCAATCAATGGTCTGTTTGTCAAATCGGATGCAAAAGCTATTGAAGAAGGAGAAGTTATTGCAAACATACCATGGGATTGTATTATAAGTTCTGGGAAGAAATATTCCTATCGTAAATTTGAAAGCTGTTCTGCAATTTACAAATTGGCGGATGAATTAAGGAAGGGTGAAGAAAGTACCAAGGCACCGTATGTTCGTTACCTCTTGAATCTTCCCCGTGGGACAATGCCTGGAGAATGGAATAATGCTGAAAAGGATTTCTTATCAAAAGTACTTGGAGATGACCAATTGCCTCCATATGAAGAAGATTGGCGTTATGGTTTCGAACGCCATTGGATCAATGATTGTGAAGGGGGTGAAACAGATGAAATGGAACGCGCAGCTTACTTTTTAACACAATCTCGTGATGAGGATACTCTCATGGTACCGTTATATGATATGATGAATCACAGCAATGATCCGGTGAAGCTGAATACTTTATCATACAAGCCGAGACGGGCTGGAGATATTTTCAGTGTTGTTGCATCTAAAAAGATAGAGCCGGGTGAACAGGTTTACAATAGTTACAATCGGTGCAGTAAATGTGGCATTGAAGTGTACGGCGTTGATCCTGACAATTGTGAAACCTTTAGTTACTATGGCACGCCAGACATATTTAGACTTTTTGGCTTCATCGAGGACTACCCACAGTCGTGGGTATTTGACACTGCAGATTCCAGTGATGATGAAGTGCCGAATGAGCTTGACTTTTGCATGATGAAGGATCCCAATATTGATGGGGAAATAAACGTCTATTGGCGTGAAGAGGGAGTTGATGATGAAGATATTGCTTGGATTGAGAAACAGTTGAAAAGACTACGAGAATTACTGTCACAGAAGGATAAGTTGGAAAAAGAGTTGGTACAGTCAGAAGAAGAAGGCGAGGGTGATGACAAAAAAATCCGCCGTGCTCAATGGGAGACTATTTGGAGATATCACGGTGCTCTTGTAACTGCGCTGAAGTTGTCTAGTGAAGCCTCATGGTTGGATTCATCAGATGATGACGATGATGAAAATAATAGTGGAAAGGATGAGCTTTAGGTGAATAGTAAGAGTAATGGTGTAGTGATGCAGTTGAGCTTAATTTTATAACGTTTGCTACACCAAGAGAACAACTGATCTGTGTTCTACTCCTAATGACTATCCCAATTCTAAACTCGCTCGTTCACTACTTGTCTTCGTCGTCGCCTGAATACTCATCTCTTGACACTTAACGATTCATAACTTATCCGATGCTCATCTCTTGACACTTAACGATTCATATCATCTCTTGACACTATTAACGATTC
>JALLBI010000393.1:0-11836 GCA_036940125.1 Mediolabrus comicus
AGTCTTGCGTATAGTTGGGAGGAAGGAAGATATCATTTTGTCATGCTACACTATTATCCAACGTATGAATTGGCTTCCTTGAGCTTTGATTCGTCAATGATATGGTTGCAGCGTGATCTACAACTTGCACAGGATGCTCAACTATCGTCAATTTTGTACGTCCATGCAGCGCAAGGATTAAATCCAGCCATGGAAAACGTCATTCTTGGTAAAGGTGTGAAAGCTATATTTGCTGGACATACTCACAGATGCTTACATCGTCGGTGTGATGGGATTTATCCTTTGAATGAAGACCAAGTCTCCAAGTTGAGCTCGTTAAATTTCACTGTTGATAGATGTGTTCCTGCAGCGTATGATATATGCGGAGCTCTTGAGTAAGTGGCTGAGAAGTGTTGACCGGCCGCTTGATTGTCATCTCATTGCCATTCTAATAATACTCATACATTCTCTTCTCCTCTCTAACTTCTGTCAGAGGCGGTGAACATTTCCTACGTATATCGGACATGGCGGCGGCAGAAATAAACATCCCAAAAACAAACATCCAACCCTATGAAAGAAAAGATAAACCTCTTTGTCCAAAGCCAAGTCCCATATACGTCAATGAAACGGATAACACTCTTTTGTGCCGTCGTGTTTTGTACAGTGAACGAGACTTCCCGTTTGGGAAAACGGAAGATGAGGCTAAAAAGGAGACAATTCCAGTGTTTTGGAGTGGGTCGTCTTCTTTTGAATCCTTTCTAAAAGCAGACTTTTATGAAGATCGCTTCGTTGTGAATGCTATGGCTGCAACTGATGATGGTGTCGCGAAATATACTGATGTTAATGATGTACCAAATGCGCGACATCCATACCATGAACAATCTGACTTGAAAGAGACCGTAGTGTACCTACATTGAAGAATATGGATTGCTAGAATATCAGTTCTTGTGACGTCTATACATTACAATTTATTATAATCCAATTAGCTTAAAAATTGATTAGACAAGTGGAAAGACCGAGATCTCGTTACATATATCTGTACATCAAGGCATAGTGAGGCGTCTACTCTTCGGATATTGGCTCTCAGATGCATCTGACTTACGCTTGAAAGAAGGGTACTTTGAAATTTGAACAGGGATGGTTGGAGCTGTACCTTTTACTGGTTGATATACCTCGCAAAATGTTAGCCTTGCACGCTCCAATGCAAGGTCTCGTGCTCGTTGAGAAAATTTTGATGCAACCTCTTGAAGTAGGTCGGCATCAGAAGATGAGTCACTTGAACGTTTCCGTAGATAGTTCTGAAAAGAAAGAACTGCTGCAATAGAAACACGCCTCTGTACTTTCCTATCATTTGAGATGTCACTATTAGCCCTTGTCATCATGTCAGATGCAACACTAGCTTGAATTTGAGACGATGCTGGTTGAGGAGGACGTGTGCTGCCGGCCGTGGGGCAGATGTGGCTGTGTAATGTCGGAGTTGAATCATCAAATACTCGGACAGTTACTGTTGAAGAGAATTGCACTGCCTCTATTTCGTTCATGGCTACGTTGGTCGGTTTCTATCAGTGCTAATGCGTATTATTGAAGTCTGGCGTTCTGTTTTATGAACCAACCTCGATGTTAGTGTGCCAACGAGAAGTCCTCTCCAAGTTAACTAACAAAGCATGCCATGAGGTGATTGTTTAGAAAAGTGTATGCATCTCTTCTTTTGGCTCAGCAGAATACATAAGAGGATGGACGCGGGACATGTCTTCATCATTATGCTGTTAGTGTTTAGAAAAGTGTATGCAATAATTCTTGGGACTCAGGCAGAAACTTCATGGGTACTTACTAAGTAAGTAGGTACAGAGGACATGTCATTCAGGCCTATCCTAGTCCCTGTGACATCATCAATAGAGATGAGTACCAGAAAGGAATCCTCCTTAGAGTTCTTGATCTTGAATGTTGCTGTGCAGTTTTCTTTTAATTAGGTACCTACAATTAGGGTTATTGAATTCGAAGGGTACTGGAATAGCAATATTACATATTGCCTCTATGGTCATCAGAATACACAGTTGTTTTTTTGTCGTTTTCTTGTCTAAATACGTTTCAACTGGCCGAAAATAGGCCCTTTTAATTGACACTATTCTTACTTGCTTTTTGGCGACCATCGCGCAGGTACCATACTCTCACTTGAAGAGATGGCGCACCTTTAGAGTTTAGAGAAGCCCAACGGACGCGACGGTGCTGCTTTGTTCGACTTTCATTCAACGGCAGAGACTTTGCAAGCTCAGCCGGAAGAAACACTTCCTTCGTAACAATTAAAGCCATGGATGAAAACGATCGGCGGGAGCCCGCCGCCGATGGGGAGGAGGCAATGGTGAACTGGAGGGGCAACTGGGTTCCAGAACGGGAGGGTATAGCTCTGAAACATGTCTTCGACGAGATGAAAGATTACTTCGGGCAGCCGGAAAATGATCCAAAAGTCAACTTCAAGATTAACAACCTCCACCAGACGGCCGATGATCCTAACATGTGGCGAGGCGAGGTAGAGTTCACTTACCAAATAGAAAGAAACCCGTTTACATTGGATTACATGAGTATTGATGTGTGCATCGATCTTACGCCAAAAACGAGGTCGGCCAACATGGAGGGTTACTGCACAACGTGGCTCTATGCGTACCTGCCCAGCTACACGATGGAAAAGATTGAGGAGTACTTTGAGGTGGGCACCGGATGGAAACCATCGCGTAGGGGATCATGTTTGGATGAGAATAGGAACATTGTGCACTTCGAGTCACAACTGAACGTTCACCCCCAACCGGAGCCTAGCTTCTGGGTGGCTAATGACGAGGAGAAAAAGAAGTTCACCCGTATCGGCACTATTCGTGAGGCGGCAAAAGACCCAGCCAATCATTTCATCTTCAGATGTATTGGAATCTTCATGGTAACTGCAGAAGTGCAGGGGCATTCAGGTGTCCAGCCCCGCCCTGGTTTTGGAAATGAATCTTCCCTAACATTTACTTTGGTGAGCGCTCGCACCCTCGGTGTTGTAGATAGCGTTGCTCCTATCGTTTATCGCCCAAGGCGTTAAATATCCTATCTCCCCAAACTCTCCGTGATAACTGGAGTTTTCTGTGTTCCTACTCACCCTAGCTCCCCGTGATAACGGGAGATTATTTGTGTATCTTCAGTGTTAAAAGATCTTTGTTGTTGGAGTGCTATCTTCATTTTTGTGTGGAAGAAATTATTTAAGCATAACAATTAGTCACGGCTTAAACGTCAAAATTATTGAATATTATATCTTCTAGCTGTTTGAAAGGAAATGATTACACTACCTCATTGCTACACTAAACTGATGAAACTTTTCCATAACTCGGGGGGCAAGTGCTGCCTGGGAATCATTAATCAGCCCAATAAAGAAAGTCTCGGCCTGTTCATCTGTCAGATCTAACCTGAAGCGCTCCTCAACTTTTGATATGACCTCGATTGCATCACCTGCAGGGTGATTGGATAGGTCTTCAATACCTGCATCACTCATCAAATGAAGTAAGTTCAGCACAAGTCCTGCACTTTTCCTAAGTGTGTTGAAGGCTTGACATGCTAACGAACAAAATTGTTTGTACTCTTTCGACTCTTGCCCTCCCATGCCATCGACCATCTCTTTAGTAAGGCGGAATGCCGGAGGTAGGGGTTTGGGGTCACGTCCCATGATGAAGCCAAAGTCAATATGGAAAAAGTGACCACTTGGTTGGATCATAATATTATCCAAGTGCCTATCACCAACGCCAAGTAAATAAGTCAGGACACAATATCCTGCACAACTTCTCATGTATGTTAGCAATACCTCTGGTTTGATCGCATGCCTTGCTCCTTCTTGCGGCGCTACATTTTGAAAGTATGCCATTATTGAGTTGTTGTTACTCGATAAAATTTGGCTCACGGGAATACTTTTCTCGACAAACTCTACTAGTCCAGCGTTGTTGGGCATGGCCAGTATGGAGTATGGTTTCAAGCTATGTAAAAGAAAGTTGTTAGCGTATATCATCATTACCAAAAGCAACTAAATGAATGTCTAAAAAAGTGCTCACCATAAATCAAGAGTTCCTCGTTTCAACAATCTATCCATCAGCTGGATCATCATGATCACAAGCTGGTCTTGACGCAAGTCATCTCCCGTCTTTATCATGACTTTATACATTGATGGGTGGTGCTTTGCATCTTTTCCTCCCTCTATCTTGACACGATCAACAATAAAATCCACGACAGCTGGATATAGTGCGGATTTGAACATCTTTACTGATTTGGGATTAACTCCTTTGACAAAAATGTGAGGCGCCGATGGTAGGGGCACAGCGTGAGGGATATTATGAAAGCCTCCCGATTCCAATACCTCGCGAAGATGTGACTCTTTGGCATCTTTCTTACCCCTTACACTCAAACTATCCCTCTGACAGTCCATGATGCCAGAAATAAACTTTTCCTGCTGGGTTAGTAAATCCCAAAGTGAAATTGTATCAGATGCATCGTTAGATTGAGTTACAATGCATCCATTCTTGACACGGACAGAACTCAATTTCACTTGAAATGCACCAAACACTTCTCTGTATCGCACTTCATAGATTGGATTATCCAATTCAACCCTCAAGTATGAGAATAAGAAGTTTGCCAGTTCGATGTTGCGCGAGGCTCGTTCAATCAAAAATGTTGATAATGACGACACACTGGCAGATTTGCCCTGTGAAAAGGCTCGTGCCATATCATTCCCACCCGATGTCCCCCCGCTTACATCCTCTTCATACTTGAGTGCCTGGACAAGTTGAAGAAGATAAAGACGCAACTCCTCATCTGAAGATTTCGATAATGTATCAATAGCATAGGAACGCACCAAGCTAGTTTGAAAGGCAACATTTCTACCCAAAAGCTTCAGTGCATCTGTCACCTCAATGGGGCTACGTTTTCTCCATTGATCTAACAATTCAACTGTTTGGACAACTTCACTCTCAACAGTCCAATCTACAGCCTCGAGGAATTTCGGTAAGGCACGCCGGTTGTCCACTAGACTAAATCGGAACCTCCACAACAAATCCTTCTCTTCGGTACTCAAATGATGACTAGGACTACCAATAATACGTTCCAATCTTGCTCTTTGTGATCGATCCGGTTTCAAGCCCGGATCGACTAATCCTCGAATTAGATCATGTGCCAGAATTCTATACTTGTCCTGTGCAGGATTATCTTGTACATTATCATTCTCATCAGTTAATGGAGGTTCATGGTCTAGAATCTGAACTAGTGGATAAAAAAAGGATTGCGGTGTGTCTGATACTGGAGCATCCAATGCTAGTGGACTTATCCGTACTGCTAAACCCTCGTCGTTTTTCTCATCTATGTCAGATTTGAACTTGGAATGGAATTTGATCAACTCGTTTGCATTCACCGACGTCGTTGATGGGTATAATGGTTCCTCGTGTAGAATTGGGATGGGTGGTGTTGGCAACTCCACAATTAGATACGGTGTATCATGATGTGAAGATGTTGGTGGAGGTAGAGAACTCACATCTTTGGAAGAACGTGTAGTAGATCTCTTACTACTACTTGATGATTTGCGTTGTTGCTTTTGTTCGGCAGGTGGCGCTGATGATGAAGTTGCTGTTGATGTGTAGCTGTACTCCTCGTCGTCTTCCCCATTGATAATATCGAGACAACGTTCTTTAGTTAACGCATCTAACCAAGGAACGGATGAAGTTGAAGACGAACTCTGAGCAACAGTGGTACCACCAGTCAAATTTGTTCCTGAAGTTCCGTTGCCTGATGATGTAGATGTTTCCATTCTATCCAACTCATGCAGAATCAAGGAAGCCTTCCACTTTGGATCATCATCTTGATCAACATTATCCAATTTTCGTTCATCTAACCACTTGGAATGGTACATGTTCTTGTTATCTCCTCTTCTTGACGATGAAATTATTCCTGGAGTGGCACCCCCTCCCAAGAAAGTTTCGAGGAGAACTGCATCATCATTATTTTCGTCGTCTCCTCCTTTTTCTTCGGTGTTAGATGATTGATATCCCATACCACCATCTGCCGTCATGTTTGGATATAATTTCAATTTGTATAGGCCCGATCGTAATCGACCATGTTCATCAAATAATGGTAGCGTTGTTCCCCAAACCTTCATTCTGTTGCTATCTAATTTTTCACCATTATCATCCATTGTTGTACTTGTTGTGTCATTATTATCCGTCCAATTCCCATCACTATACACATTTAAAGTCAAACACGCGTCTCGTGTCAAATCTCTCCATCGGACGGGAAGGCTCATCATTGTATCAAAGTGTACTGTCGACCAATCTTTTCCACATTGAAAATCTAGAATGTTGTTCATGCCATCATGATGACTACCAACGAGTTTACTAGTAGTACTTTTAGCTTGATGATTGTAAGGAAGTAGTGGAGAATATTTGGTAGATATTGGTGTCGCTTGGAGTGGTAGACCGTAACCATATATAGATGCCTCCACTCGACATTGTGGTGCATGTAACAGAAGATTGTTGATATTATTATTTCTTGCAGAATCGTCTTCCTCTTCTTCATTGTACTTCTTCTCATCATGAATTACGGCTGACGAACTATTATTGTAGCCCGCATGCAATTGATAATTATTTGGTCGTCCTACGTTCGTCAATGAAGCATTCCTAACACGAATAGCAACGGTGCTTGAGGCACCTAATGCCTTGGAATGGGGGAGCCAGGAATATACAATTTGTGTTGCATCGGCGAGACGCTGTGGCTGACTGTTTGGACCACCGCTGCCGCCGCTGGAGATGTTACTGCTGTTCTCTCCAGAGTTTGTCGTGCTCATGATGATTAAGTAAAGCCTCTAAGCAGTGACTATGGCAGCAATAGCGGAGAGGATCGCATCAGGTCTTGTAGAGCTTCTGATTTCGTCTCCCTTCTCTACCTACAGTACTTATGGTACCAGTTTATTATTTTTTGTATGGTACCGTACTTAAGCGTTGCTCAGAATCTTAGAGATCCAAAACCTCCAAAATCCAATCAATCCAATATCAAATGCAAATCAATCAAATCATAATGTACTTACGGACTACTGAGTTGGATAACCCCAACAAAAAATAATGGCACGCTCAAAGAAGAAGGGAGGAAGGAGCAATAAACAGCGCCGACGTAAGGATGATGATGACAGCGCACCACAAGAACAACAGCATTCTTCACAGCGTCGACGTAATCAAGAAACTCGTTTTGATTCGCCTAATCCAATCAGTGTTGCAATCTATGGTGGATCACTAATGTCTCTCCCTCCTGTCAATGTCGTCAATGCGATTCAGAGGAGGGAGGAGGTTCCAACGGCGGCGGTGCAATTGCTTCTACATGAAAACTCAATGGCCGTTTTGAATCAGCCTCATGGGAGGGAAGAGTTTTCAGATGTTGACATCCCCGTTGTCATTCAGCGTCTCGTTGATGCCGATCTCATTCCTACTTTGATTGATTTGGTCACTGCTAATGATTGCATGTTGGAAGAGGGCGGCTCAGAGATGGTGTGGGGCAAACCGCTTTGTGTTTGGTGGCTTACGATGCTCAGTTCATGTTGTGTAGATGAAACGTACAGCTGGGTCCGCCCAAAAGTTGCCTCTAGTATTGCTCCCTTAGTTAGGTGTATGCAGGATGATTGTACTAGGGAATATTTTAGGAGCAACATGAAATGGCACGCATCAATGTTCGTCTTCACTGTTCTCATTAATGAACTCTCAAAAACAAAGGAGGCACTTGATGTGCTTCTTCAATATGAGGGATTCACTGAGTTCATGATTCATTGCATGTTGTGGGGAGAGCATCGACCTGATATTATCAATGAAGCAGAGTCTTACTCATGCTCATTCTTTAAAGGAAATGTCGTATTTGGATTTCTTGAAAAACTCTTCAAACGTTATGCTGACTCTCCAGAGGAAGGGAGGAAGAAGTTGCTTGAAATTGCAACTATGCCTTCTGTCAGCAGAGCATATGATCCAAATTGCAGCACTCCCTTCATTCACGGACTAGTTCAGCACATTCAGAACAGTATTATCAACGAGAAAGATGATAAGAATGACCTATTCTACATCTTAAAACATTTTACCATGGTTGATTGTCTCGACAAAAATGTTATTGCAAGTATCGTCAAGATGGGTAATTATGAAGCTCTTGATCACTCAGATGCTTCAAGAATTGTAGAGGTGTGCTTACACATTGTAGCAGCCTCTCCCAATGGCTGGCTGACGTGGAACACCGGGTTTCTCGACGATAAACGCTTCTCCTTCGCAATAGATGCGGGCTTGTTTGAGATGTTCTTAGTCCTGCTTCAACGATTTGGAGAACGCGGTAGCAACGAAGAAGACAGGTTAATCAAAGCCATGACTCATATCATGAATGCAGCAAATAAGGCCATGTTCTTCAAAAGAACTGCGAAATCAATCTTCAAACGGAAGGAACGGATTCTGAACGCGCTGGGTGCATCGAGCATTCCAGATGATAACGCAAACTGCAAGCAAATTACACGAATGATCAAGTCAATTCTTGACGCAAATCAAGCTCCGGATGAAAGGCATGATATGAAGTGGCCTTGCAAGCATTGCCTCCGAATGCTAACAAAAGAGGATATCAGGCGCTGTGGGTGAGTAAAAAGACGTCACATTCTTGCACACACATTTTTCTTTACCAGAATTTACTAACACTTTTTCTCTCCGTAAGAAAATGCCACGAGACTATATACTGCAGTCGGGAATGTCAGGTGGCAGATTGGCACAATCACAAGGCAGAATGTGATCCCAACCCAGAAAAGGGAAGTAAGGTATTGAACGTCGTCAAGTCCTATGATCAAAATGTTTCATTGCACGTACAAAATCTCTTCAGGCAAAATGAGTACGGATTTGCAAGGCAAGCAGCTCTGATTCAGCACGATATTACAGACTGTGTCTGCTCAATCGACATCCGCAATTCACCTCCAGTGCTAAAAGTCATGCCTATTAGTGAGTTTCTTGCTCTAAATCCAGAGGATAACATCAGAGATGCTATCTCACAGGGAAGGGACTCTCACAAAGAAGTCGTTTCCGTGGGCACTACCTATTACGAACAAAATGGGGATGTTGGGGTACTAATGTTCAATTTGACATCGGCAACTGGCCAGTTTGCGTCAATTCAAGATCAGATGAAAGGTTTGTTGGAAATTCAATCACATACTCAATCAACCCGTGATATGGATAATGAAGCTTGGAAAATATTTGCAGATGGTGCTTGGAAGATCCGTTACCAAGGCGTTGGCGATCGCATTGATGTGGAATGGGACAACAGCAATGTGACATATTGGGACAAATAGGAATAGGGAAGAGTGGAAAACACCGCGAATGTTAGATGGAAGACATACTTTCAAATGAAACACAATAGATGCCACCGCCAATGGCCGTGCTGCAAGAAGTTGGGTTGGGAGGTGAAGTTGGTATAGGAGATGGAGGGTCGGTCGGAGCTTTGGTAGGAGGTAAAGTGACGATTCGAATGATAAACCGTAAACCACTACTTGCATCTTCGAGGTCGTGCCCAGATCAACACCGTTGGCAAATCCACCTGCAGATATGATACTCAAAATACTTTCCCTCTCTATCTCATCGCTTTTTTCTGTCTTCGTCTTGGTCTTGGAACTTACTCTGCAGGCTTCTGATTGGTACTATCTTGGTCTTGTTAACAGCCGTGGAGCCTCTTCCTTTCTTCAGAGCTCACTAAATGAAACTAAACACCAATAATAACAACGCTAACACTATCATAGTATCCAACAATAACAAAAAGCATGACTGAACACTTATGGGACGTCGATATCGAGAAACAATCCGATGAGATTAAAAACGACAGCTCCGAAACATTCTACAACCCAGCTAGTGCTACTACATCAGCCTCTGAAGAAATAGGTAACGACACCTCACCACGACCAAGAAGGCTCAAGTTGATCGTGGCCGTCTTTACTTTCATTTTATTTCTTGGTATTGTCGTGGCCATAGCAAGTTGGTTTCCAAATAGTTATGGAGTAGGGGATGATCCACTCACTACTGATGACATGATGGTTGAGTTTGTACCTCTAGATTCTCGCAACAAGGCCTCTTTACCTCGAAGAGGATATCTTCCTGACAAAGACTTCCACTACAAACCAGATTTCCCTCCTAGGGTGCGTTCTTCGTCACCTCGCAAGCCCAGACAATCACCAGATGAAAAAATGAAGCACGCTTTCAATAATTTCGAAGACGTAGAGATCGCTACAACAAGTTCATCCAGTGAAGACCAGGATTAGGACGCATCTACCAGAATGACTAGAATTACAGGTTTTGCCACGTTACTGCAAATGCCATAACACTTAAGATACAATTCAACACAAATGGCAGCTTCTTTCCAAGCTTTCCCATTATCATTTGTAACCCAAGTTTATTTGCTCTATCATCATCCCCAATACCCATGCTGCTCCATTCCTTGCCCTTTAAATATAGCGTACTATAAATGACAGGACAGATGATCTTCAATAACGCTGACATTGATGCCTTTTCTCCTTGTAGCTGGCCTTGCGGCAATTCTAACTCGTTGGCTAATGATGTGATGGCTGCTGTCGTACCCACCTTTTGAGCTCCACTATACAGTCCGAATATTCCAGCAACCAAAACATAACGATATGAGTTGGTAAAAATAGCCGTCAATGGGAAGAATAACGAAGAAACAATTGCAAAGAGTGAGAATTTCCGAAGTCCCAACCTCCCTACAATCAAAGATAATGAAGAGTTTGATAAGATTCCCAATACGCCGAACAGGGCAACAAATTTTCCGAAATCTTTTGGTGTCAAGCCCCATTCATCTTTAGCAAAAACCTGAAAGACGTCACCCATATATATTGGAGCTGATTGTAGTAGCAGTAACACAGCAAGTGTTCTCATATGCTTGCCGTAGTGGAAGAGGAGTTGAATACTTGACAGTGGTGCTTCCCATAATGATCTCTTTAGTGATGTCCAATCCAAGTCTTTTGTTGATGATGACGACGATGGCGCTTGTACTGATGATGACGTTAGGTCCATACTATCTGCCATCCGGAAAGCAGCAGTCAAAGCAGCCATGACAGAAAAGATCAATGCACCTCCATAAGCAAATCGTTCTCCAAATTCAGTCAATCTCCCGCCGAGTAATGATCCAAATAAAAATCCCGATGAGATGCATGCTGCCTGTTTTCCCAAAACTGTGCCCATTTGATCTTTGTCATGTACATCATTATCTTTCTGTTTTCCACTACTGGAGAATATATCACCAATAATTGAATTGGCAACAATAATGAGAAATCCAGAACACAACACATTGACTATCCGTGAGGTACAAATGCTCCATACCGATGGATGCAGCAACACTCCCAAGTTTGTAATTGTTATTAATGAATGCAGCAGTACACTTGGACGTTTCCGACCGAACCTATCGAGTAGGGTACCCAATAGGGGTGATAGGAATAATTCCACAGCGGCAGATGCTGCAGAAATGTATGATAAAATTTTGACTGCCTGTTCTTGAGGCGATGATGTTGTTGCTGCTGCTGTCGTTGCCGATGATGATGTAGTGAGATGACGACTAATGGATGGTAATGGTGTGAAGGCTACTATTGATGTTGATAAAACTATGAGGAATGAAGTTAAATGAAGTGCACTGATAGTTCTTTGTTTCAAGGCTACTTTTCGATCATGGGTGAGTTCACTTGCTCCTCCTCCTCCTTGAAGCTTGCATAGGTGCTCTAATGTTGCCTTGCGACGGTGAAGATGGTGTTGATGATGCCCCCTTGACCATGATTGCAACAAACTTTTACCATCAC
>JALLBI010000394.1:0-11859 GCA_036940125.1 Mediolabrus comicus
CTATAAACAAGACCAACATTCAAGCATGCTGGCCTAGAGACTCGTAGAGTCCGTAGAGAGCTATTCATTGGGGTGTCTGTGGGTGTGCAGTATGACTGATGTCGCCGGTCAACCCGCTACCGCTGCTGCTGCTGTTGTCTCAAAAAAGAGGAGGTGCAAATTTGATGGCTGTTTCTGCCAACAGTTCCAGTCCGATGATGAAACATTAATATCGTCAGCTGTTGAATCAGATGCAAACGCTAGTGCATTGATAAACTGGTTGGCAGGATCAGTGGTTAAAGATGATATTAACAGCGGTAGTAATGTAGACAGGGCTGACAGAACATCTCATTGTACAACAAATAGGCTGAAAACATCAATTACAATCTTAAACGCAATACGTGATGCCTGCCGTCCCTTTCTTGAAACTACAACTGCAAATCCAAGTAGGGACACAAAATTAACCAACAAGGTCTCGACTGGAAAGAAGCAGCCACCTGATAATAATCACGCAGCAACCGGTGCTGCTCCTACCTACGAAGATTCATTTCCGCCATTATCATCATCATTTGCGTCTGCTAATTCACCGCCGACTTTGCTGGTAGGACGAAAGAAGAAGAAAGATCAAAAAGGTGGTGCACAGTATAGAAGACAACAACCTGACAACATCAACCAAATACATAATAATGCCAATGAAGGTGGATTTGCACCTGCAACATTTACTTCTGCTGGTGTGAATCCTACGATGCTTGTTGGCAGAAAGAAGAAGCCAAAAGATAGTAAGGCAAAACAGAAGAAACTTGTGTCTGGTCACGCTGCTGTAAATTTGAGTAAACAATCTGCGATTGCATCCAAAACCGAGACGAATAACATTGATCTTGTGGTTTCTTCTTCTAGTGATGGCATATCGTCTTTGCCTGTTGACAAATTCAATCAATTTTGCATCTCAGACCAACAAATGCCTACTCCAAACGATATTGAGAGTATACCTATTGAAAAGGAAAAGCTGAAACGGCTTGCAAGTATCTACTGCACAATTATAAAGTCTCACTTGGCACC
Source organism: Mediolabrus comicus (assembly GCA_036940125.1). NCBI lineage: Eukaryota > Bacillariophyta > Thalassiosirophyceae > Thalassiosirales > Thalassiosiraceae > Mediolabrus > Mediolabrus comicus. Next base: position 1,039 of record JALLBI010000394.1, read on the forward strand.
CTTCATCTTGCTAGAATTACATTTACTGATGAGACTTATTTCCTTGTCTGATACGATGGAGAAATTGTCTCAAACTCGACATACAAACAAAACACATGTATTAGCTGGAATATTTCATTCAGAAGCTTGTTGTATATTTTTTGTGACTCAAGTTCTAGTGTCTCTGGAAGTGATGATTATCAACATTGGTTATGAAACGGTTAAATTGTTGTCGGCTCTTCCAGCCTTGCAGCAACACTGTCCATCACTTGTTGCTACGTTGAAAAATAATATGCACCAAGCCAAAACTGAACTTATATTCGAGACGGGTCAAAAGGCTCTTGGGTCGGATGCCCAAACACCACACCTTACACTACCATTTGATTACGCTAGGGATTCAAGGCACAATTTCCGTTCTCTTGATTTGAGTCGCTTATTTAAAGAGCGAGAAGAATTGCGAGACTCATTTCTCTACCAGCTTCGAGCATTCCAAGAAGTACGCGGCAAGCTCATGGACAATGAACAATTAGACAATAGCATCAACTCAATCAAACGAGAGGCAAGAGATATGATGAAAAATGTATCTCCTGGGAACATAGAATGGTTTGTGAACTTCTTCTGTGATCTACTTCTTCAGATTGGGCTTCTTCCTGTTGGTGAGACTGACTCGGAAGTGTTGAGACATGTCACGGATAAAAAGCGACTAGAAAAGCTGCACCTGAGGTTCACTTCGAAAAGTGGCCAAAAGAACAAAAGCAGTCGGAAACTAAGCCTCGATCAGAAGAGCTCGTCTTTCAATGACGTAACTCCAGAGCAAAGTTTTCAGGAGCACCAAGAGTTTTTCTTCATTGTGCTACAGGCAGGTGATTCTTACAGGTTCAATACTCATTTGAAACGAAGACTTGCACAATATATTTCTGATATGAATGCTGTAAATGAAACAAAGGGTTTTTGTCAGCATATAGCCAAAGTTGAACTGCTTGCAAAATTCCTTGGGCTACTGGTTTTCAGTCCAAATTGGGGTCTGTCAAATGACCACTATGGTGTAGATACGCTGCCACCGTTGGACTTGAAGATGCATATTGAAAATTCTTGGAAGCAACATCGTTTGGTTGTTACGATACCGTGGGTTGTCAAGTTTCTAAGTATGATGAGGTGGGACGCATCATCGAAGAAGCTCCCGTACTATGTTGACACTTTTACATTGCTCCGGAGCATCAATCTTCATTGTGGCAACGAAATGAATCGTCACTTGCAAAACAACATGATCTTGGTGTATTTACAGCTGGACGCATTTTTTAATGACGTCGTTGGGCTGCTTGTAACGCAAAATCTTTCCCCTGTCAATCTACCCCCGCGAGCTGCAACCAGTGCTTTGGACGCAACGGTAGCAGTCTCCGGTAAATCGTTCGATCAGCCCAAAAGCATACAATTTGATTCATTGCCCCTTTGGTACAGTAAGAAGTTTCTTGTGTCGTCGGTACCTTACTTTGAGGACTTGTTCCAGCTTCTTTCTGATTTAACCTGCAACAACATTAGGCCGGGAAATAGCGGCACGAAGAAGGTCCGGCCGAGATCTATCAGCTTGGGTTCGCTGGGCTCAGGCCAAAAATATATGCATCGACTTTCACTCAGTGTAAGTGGTGACGCGAGTCCTTGGTCAAGTAGTCGGCCTGGTACACCAACAACGGATAAGCACGGGATCAAAGAAAAGTTGATTGACTCGTTCTTTCACCAGCACAAGGTTTTACAAGAATTGTGTGAAGTGATAGTTGATAGGGTCATTAAAAATGCGTCTGACACAATCAAACTTTCATGTATACAACCAAAGTTCGTAAAGGAGGGGACTGATTATGAAGAATACCTCAACACTTCGCCAATGATGTCTCTTGCAGAGTACACAAAGATGCTTGAGTCTTTGAGTGAAGAATGTAAAGTGACAGGTGTCAAGCTGATACGGGACAGTTTCAGACAAACGATCAAAAGCTCACTGTCTCTTCTTGCTCCACCGGGTACTGATACTGACGTGCTTGCAATAGCATCTTCTTTGGCTACTTCACATGCGATTGAGATGGGAGAGCGAATTGTCCTGTCGGCCATATCAGAGGTGAAAAATGACTGTATTCAAGAGTTTGTTAGAAAGGAATCAAAAGTGAAAGCAGGGGTTCCGCTGCAACATTCGTTGAGATCGGCTGGAGAAAAGCAAGCTTTCAGCGATAGCGTAAACACTGTCGGATCAGACTTTCAAAGTTTAGCAGATCTAACTATGATGCTGAAAGGGATCGATAATGCTGAAGTCTGCAGTGAGGAAGATCTACTACATTTGAAGGAAACAAAACAAAAAGTATCCCTTCATTTTCGAAAATACTTTATTGGATCTGAATCTTCGCTACGAACTATTCAGGACTTTGAGGTACAGATCGTATCAGTTGTGAGGTCTTTCTTTACTAAGCCCGAGAACCCAAACTCTACATTGCGAGCAGCAGTTGAGTTGATGGATATATTGGCACAGCTTCATATGATGGGATTTCTCTTCGAAAATGAGCTCGGCCCATTGTTCTGTGATATCAAGAATATACAAGTATTGATAAAAAATGGACCGCTTACTTTTGAAGAAGTGGGTCATTTACTTTGTGTAATGATTGATGGATCTTTAATCAATCATATTTCATTAGAGGAATTACTATTGCAGTCGGTCAATACCGATGACTCACTAAAAGAAGTGACCAGAATCATGTTGCAGATACTTGATTCAAACGATCAGACAATAATGGTCCGCCTTCGAAAGTTGTTGCCTGATAACAGGTAACTAATGATTTAAAGATAACTAGGTGTAATATCTGGTAATGTGAAGCACTGTTAAGGATTGGCTGCTTCCTCTTTTGTCCAGTATACATTGTTACCAACCATAATCATCGGAGTCATAAGATGTCCTAGGTGCCTTCTTGGGAGGAGGAACATAATGCTTTGAAATAGGCCCTAAACTATCACTGGCTGCCAATACAGCATGCATTAACCATGAAAAACATTTTGGACTGTACTTATCAATGGTTGTCGGCGGATCTGCATTTGCGTCATCATTTTCTGGAGCCTTTAAATCGAATAATTTCTTCCTCATAGCATCATCAGGACGCCACATGTATCCAAGGCAACAATTTTTGGTATCGTCCATTAAGTCTTCATCAGTGCTTCCCATAGACCCAAAAAGCAGAAGGAGAAAATCTTTGTCAGAACATGTGTGCGCCTTGCTCTTTGCTGTACTAGCGCCGTATAAGAATTTGCGTAGTTTGGACACTGTGGTTTTGTTGAGTTTTGACGTTTTTATAACATCATTGTTGAATGAGCAAAGCTCAACAAACTTGCCAGCTGCTATGGTATCATCACTATCCTCGAAATTGATTAGCATGTAATTATAGTCAACAACCAACTCAGAATAGCTCCAGCCAACTTTTCCATACCATTCATGGTTTAGCTTAATTGCATGTGGAATAGCAAATGGTGACCAAACATGTGCATAGTAATCAACCGATGTGGGTGTGCCGGGGTCATCCCACCTGCAGATTGGTTTGTGTGGTGTCCACTGCCACTTGACTTCATCTACCATTAATTTTTCAAGCCGATCGGCCATGCCATAGCTAGTCCAAGAATAGACAATGTCCTCGATGTCCTCATGATCTTCATCACGTTCAGATGGGTCAATTGAGTTCCCGTCTGAATCATAACCGTCGTTTGAGTTTCGGGGATCATTCTCTTCAATTTTAACACGATAATCATAGTATCGCTTCCAGGAGTCATCTGAATATTCAGGTGATGCAGATGAGGGAAAGCCTTTTGGTAGCGGCTTCAGATTAAATCTGTTGATGCACTGGGACCTCCAGAGGTTAGCATCAGTCACCTTTTGTTTCTTCTCGGGTGGCTGTTCGGTGGTACTCATTTTGATTGTTGTAGTAGCTTGGATGGAGCTCATTTTTTGTCATTGTCATTGTTCAACATGGAACATCGACAAGCCATCACTGTGTTCGTGGGCCCGTGGGTTCAAAAAATGTCATTGCCCTTCCACTTGCCACCTCATCACTTCTCCTTCACTTCCCCGCAAAGAATCCTTTTCAGCGGCAGCAAGCGCAGCAACGCAAGAAGAAGTGTAACAGTCAGCAATAGAAGAACAACTTTGTCTTTTTGCGCAGCTGCTCTGTATGTTCATAATCACTCAGTTCTACAACATCGTGTAGGTGTAACTTATATCCATCATGTCGAAATTATCCAGTGTATCATTATTAAGTGTCGCCATCTTGGCGTGTGCCTTCCATGATGAGACGGCTAATGCATTCTCCACCAACAACCACCACAGAATATCATCCTCGCATTCCATTATTAGTAATACACAACTACAAGATTCATATGATGACGAATTTGAAGAAGAACCAAAAAAAGAGAAGAAGGGATTCTTTGCAAATTTTTTTGAGGAACTGGATGCATTTGTAGATGATGCCACCTCTCGTCGTTTGGGAAATGGTGCCCAATACTATGGTAAGAGAAAGAGTAGCTTCTATGGAAAGGATGATTCAAATAAAAAGAAGGATAGCAGTGTTTTTGACCCGACAGAAGATTACTTTGCAGCTAATGGTGCTGGCTACTTCAAATGGATACAGGATCCTGAAACAGGAGAAATGAAGCCTGTCACAAGAATGAAGGAGAAAGTCATTGAGAAGAAGATTTACTGAGTTACAAATGTTGATAGTATGTGCCAGATGTTCAAGTATTCAACAGTTGAAGATTATTTTGAGTAAGTTAAAGTAATAATTTCCATCATAATATCATCTACCATCATCTTCTATCTGCCAAACGCAACTTCAAAAACACTTGAGTAATCGGAAGCGAAATGAATATCGAGACCTTCTTTCAAATATTCTGGAAGTTCGTCCCAATCGCGCCGACAGTCTTCAGGCAAGACTATTGTCTTTATCCCAGCTCTTCTAGCTGCCATTGTTTTCTCTTTGATACCTCCAACGGCGAGAACTTTGCCCGTTAGACTAACTTCACCTGTCATCGCTAGATCACTTTTAATTGGTTGGTCGCGAGCTAGAGACAACATTGCCGTAACCATTGTAATACCTGCAGACGGGCCATCTTTTGGTGTGGCACCTTCGGGGACATGCATATGAATGTCGGTATCATCAAAGAAGGAATTCGTAGGGTCAATCTCAGCTAGGCGTGCTCTCGCAACGGTGTATGCTATCTGGGTGCTTTCCTTCATGACATCTCCCATCTGGCCCGTTGTCTTCAATTGTCCGCCTCCACGCGGTTTTCCTTCAGAATCCAATCCACGTTTGATGCCCTGTGTTTCTATGTACAGAGCTGATCCACCCATACTAGTCCAAGCCAAGCCCATCACAATGCCATGAGGAAGCGGGTCCTTCTCGTAAAGTCTGTCGGATGTGAAAATAGGTTTGCCAACATATTCGTGCAGATTATCAGATGATACTGTCCACGATTCCGACTTCCTTGCGCTTTTTTCTGTCAGCTGGGCACCCTCTTCCTCGGCAACAATCTGAAGGCTAAGTAATCTTGTGATCTTGTCAATCTTCTTTGACAGATTTCGAACTCCTGCTTCTCTGCAATACCATCTAACAAGACTTTCAAGGGCGCTTCTATCAATCGATAGGTTATCTGGAACTCCGTCTGCGAGGTGATATGATGAAAGACGCTCTTCGTCTTCTGGTGACTCATTTTCTCCTTTATCTTCTTTCTCACTTTCGGTCTCTTTTGAAGCTTCAGATTCATCTACCATGAGCCCTGAGCTCACCATTGATTTCGGAACGAGATACTTTTCGGCAATCTCCAACTTGTCTGGCACGTCATACCCAGAAAGCTGGATCACTTCCATTCTATCCAGTAGTGGCGCTGGTATTCTACCAAGATCATTTGCTGTGCACATGAAAAGACACTTGCTGATGTCGACAGGTGCATCAATGAAGTGGTCACGGAAAGTCGAGTTTTGACTGGGGTCAAGAACCTCCAATAGCGCGCTTGCAGGATCACCGCGATAATCTCTTCCCAATTTGTCAATCTCGTCAATCAAAACCAAAGGGTTCGTGCTGCCAGTGCTTTTAAGGCATTGTATTATCTTGCCTGGCATTGCTCCAACGTAAGTTCTTCTGTGGCCTTTGATTTCTGAGACATCGGACATGCCGCCCACGCTGAAGCGATAGAACTTGCGGCCAAGAGCTGCCGCGACACTTTCAGCAATACTGGTTTTACCCACACCTGGCGGTCCACTCAAACACAAAATCTTTCCTTGCACTGAGCCTTTGAGTTTTCCCACCGCAATGAATTGCAGTATAGTTTCTTTCACCTCGTCCATCCCATAATGATCTCGATCAAGGACACGGCGTGCGCTTGTTATATTGAAATTCTCAGTTGTCACAACACCCCAAGGAATGTTGGTCAGCCAATCCAAGTATGTTCTTGTGATGTTAAACTCGGCACTATTCTTTTCTAGATGAGAAAATTTGTCCAGCTCTGACTCGATTGTCTCATTTATCTCTTCTGGGATGCTTGGATACTCTGCTAGCTTCTTGCGGTACTTCTCAATTAGAGTTTCTTTATCATCTTTCTCCATGCCAAGCTCCTTCTTTATTGATTTGAGTTGTTCAGTCAAGAAGTATTTCCGCTGTGCCTCACTCATCTTTTCTTCTACCTTTGCACTAATCTCTCGCTGTAGCTTGCTTACTTCTTTTTCCTTCGACAACAGGACTAATGATTTGTGAAGTCTCAATTCGGCATCTTCTTCTTCCAGGACAGCTTGTAAATCTTCAGAAGATCCTCCTATACTGAGAGCAGCTGCAAAATCAGCAAGTCTATATGGGTCATTCATGTCAAACATATGAGATGATGGAACAAGATTGACTACTTGCTCTTTGAACAGTGCATTCATTTGTGCTACTTCTCGAATAGTACCTAACACCTCTTGTGACAGTGCACGTATTGTATCATCTCGAGAGGAATCTTCACCACGAACATATTTAAGACGATCCCAGTGAGAGACAGTAACATCAATAGGTGGTCCAACTTCATCTACAGAAATGAGATTGATACGTCTATGTGGCATTAGAAGTAAAGATGCATACGGTTTAGACGAATCGTCGTCACTCTCGGATGTTGCACTGTGAATGTCATGATGATCACTATCAGAAGCATTATTACTAGTGAATGGATGTGAGATATCCTCATCATCTAAATCAACGCTGCTTTCTGATTTTGTTAACCTTTGAATCTGAGCAAACGTTCCAACTCTGTACAAGTCGGCCGCATTTGCGATGATCTCTGGTTTCTCATGTTCTAATCCTTTCGTAACGTCGTGCTGATTGTCTTTCTTTAAGAACAGTCCAAGATACCCGCCAGCACCACTATTAGCTAATATTTTTTCAAGTGCCTTTATCGTCTCTTTGTCGGTAATTGTCAGAGGAGTCAACACGCCAGGAAAGACTGGACGGGATTGAATTGGTATAGCCATCAGATGCGGATAACGCGGCGCCTGATCTCCAAACCCAAGACGCGACGAAGGCACTAGCACGTTACTACCTGCTGATGAATATCCTGTGCGCGATTTTTTGTACTTTGATGAATTGTTCAATGTGGCAGATTGTTCAGAACTATCACCTGTCTTCGCTTCGTCTCCGTTGCCATTGTTGCTGCTATCATCTTTTTTCTCTTCCTTTGCATCGTCTACATCTTTTTCCTTCTTACTACCGCAGTCCTTCTTATCATTGCCATCGTTGTCATCATTATTACCTCCGCTTCCAAAGAAGAAGCAGCGAGTTTGCTGATCAAGGGTAGTGCTTTGAAATGAGTGAAACTTTGAGCTCGCACCGCCACCAACTGAGGAAGATGATATTATGGTCTTTGTTTGCAACGGCCCGATGGATCGAGTGCGAGCGCTGCCAACAGATCGTGAGCAGAATCTAGCGAGAGAAGTACCACCGCCCCGAAGCATGATGGTGTTGTTAGTTTGAACAAAAGCTGTTATTGTACTGATGAAAGCTTCACAAGTTATGATCATGTTGTAAGAGTAGACACTCGTGCACGGAGACAGAGACAAAGACAAAGAAGTGCAAGTGCATTTTTTTTTGCTCCTCATGGTCTGATTATTTAATTGAAGGGCTAAATAATCTCCGCTTACTTTCTTAGAAGTCTACCTCTAGAGTATGATGCAGTGATCAACACTTATAGCGATCCTCTTCTTTTGCATATTTGGTGAATCCAACCACATCTTTTGTCTCTGCGAAGGATAAGATCTTATCAAAAGTTGGCTTGCCATCTTTAATTAGTTGCAAAGATTCTTGCATAGTCTTTATCGATGCGCTTAGCAGTGTCAAAGGATACGCAGCAATGGTGTATCCCATTTGTTGAAGCTCATCCGGTGGTAAGATTGGTGTATTCCCAAATTCTAGCATATTTGCTAGCTTTGGTCCACTCACTCGGTCGCAGTATTCTTTCATTTGCTCTACCGTTTGCGGTGCCTCCAGAAAAGTCAAATCACAACCAGCTTCTCGAAATGCAATGCATCTTTGAATAGCATCCTCTTCAGTGGTTAAGTTACAGAGTATATTGGTGAGAAATGCATCAATCNTCTTTGCACAGCTTCGTCAAAGGGAATAACGGCCTTTCCAGCTACATGTCCGCATCTCTTTGGTGCAACTTGATCTTCAATCATCATCCCAGCCATTCCTGTTCTTGCATATCCAAAGACTGTTCTCTTAACGTTGATTGCATTGCCGTAACCCGTGTCACCGTCGGCGATGCATGGTATTGCAACAGGCTCTTCTCCTGAATAGTCTGGCTCTCCATATTTAACCTTTTCTAAAGCAGCGCTACTTAGACCTTCTGCCACCTTGTTAGCAGCGAGCAGCATTTCATTGAAAGATACTAATTGTGTATCTGGATAACCATTCGCACCGCTGACACCAAAACCTGTCATAAATGTAGCGTCAAATCCTGAAGAGGCAACAAGACGTGCTGTGAGGCCATCATAGCAACATGGCATCAGTATGATTGGAGCTTCGCCGCTTTCAGTAGCCTGGAGGAGACGACGAAGTCTTTCTGGTGGAGGACACCCAAATGAGGAACATGTGTCAATTGCTAGCAAAGCAACTGCTGCTGAAAGAAATCTTCTATAATGCATGTTTATGTGACGCCCAACTTCTAATAACCACAAGCCACAACCAGCTTCCATCGAGAGGCAGAGGAGAGAGGAGACAGTACTTATATAGATAGATTATTTTAGTTGAGGTACTTACGATAGATAGGTAGGGATGAGAGGAGAAGGAAGAGGGAGGCGAGAGGGAGCACAAGGGGGGCAAATCAACACCACGCCACGCGGGCATTAACAACTTTCGCGTTACCTCCTTACTTGCAGTCCCCGTAGAGCTCTACGTGTAGGAATTATACAAGCCCATCTCACGACCTCCTCCTACACAATGAACTGAACTCTCCTCTAGTAGCGTAGCAGGTGTGTAGGCTTTGTGTACGGCAGCGGCAATCCACTTATTGCCGCATCATTCAAAGGAAGAATATAGCATCTCTATTATTCTGCATTATTATTTGTCAGTGGAAATTGCGACTGTGCTTATTGTACAATCATCTAACTTCTTTACTTTTTCGCCTTCACTTACAGTTTTCATTGAAATAAACACAATATGACAGTCAAGAGGCGTAACCACGGAAGAAACAAGCATGGACGCGGACACGTTAAGCGTGTGAGGTAAGACTTTTCGTTGCTGGTTTGTGATTTGCTCAATGGAGAAGGGAGCTTTTCTGTGTGCATATGCATATTTATGCAGATTGATGTGTGTAGTGCTAACAAACTCATGCCCAAATTGCTTTCACTCTTTATTTTATAGATGCGCATCCACTGGAAAGGCTATTCCCAAGGATAAGGCCATCAAGCGCTTCATCGTCCGCAATATCGTTGATGCTTCATCGCTTAGAGATATTAAGGAAGCCTCCGCTTACCAAGAGTACCAACTTCCTAAGCTCTACCTTAAGATGTATTACTGTGTAGAGGCCGCTGTTCACCAGCGTATTGTCCGTGGACGTTCCAGGGAGGCCCGTAGGATCCGTACTCCTCCGGAAAGGAAGTTCGTTCGCAAGAACTAAGTGAAATAAGTTATATACTATTGTCAGCTTGTAATACGAAAGTTTGTTTGGACACAATTATTTTTGAAGTGCTTGACTACTTTTGACAGAAATCGTTAAAATCGGTTGTATATACTTCCAGAACAATGCTTAGAATTATTTACATTGTTAATTTTACTTTGGTCCATGGAAATCCAAAACGTGCATCGGGAGCCTTTAGTGGACCCTCTCTCTCCCATATCGTTTCCTTGCTTTCTAGCTTGAAGCAGCGTGTATAGTAGCCTTCCTTCTGTCTGTAGACATCTCTCACGCCGCCAGGTTGCAATCCACCACATTTCAGTAAATGAAACATGTTACCTGGAATGATGCGGAAATCAAGAGATACACGTGTGAAGTCACCATGGTTTTCAGGGGTCCAATGTTTGCATATTGCTCCAGCAAACTTCTTTGCCATTCCGTACCCACCAACGATAGGATGCCAATCTTCGCTGCCTTGGCGTGACTCTAAGAAAAGAGATGCCGAACCTTCAATTTTGGTCAGTGGCACGTAAATGTTGATTGAGCATGGATGATGGCCATATGAGGCATCTCCGTGAGGACCAATACTGAATTCTCCTGGCTTGACAATACGTATGCAAGGGAAGGATTGATAGTACCATTCATCAGGGCTTTCGTTCTCTCCTCTTGTTAAGTAGGGGATGCAAACAC
>JALLBI010000395.1:0-11795 GCA_036940125.1 Mediolabrus comicus
GGCCGGACAGTGGGAAGGAGAGGATCAGGATCGTGAGTAATAGTGACGTCAGCGCCAACGATGGCGAAGGGAGATGGAGTGAGGTTGGAGTTGCCAAGACCATGTTGCGGTTGCCATTCGATGTCGAACGGGCGGAGGCCTGTCTGGTTGGGGATGTGGCCGGTGACTTCGGTGGAGACAGTAGAGGAGGGTTGGATGATGCCGGCTGTGCTGAGGATGCCTTGGAGTGGTGTTTGGAGGCCATGAGTTGCGATGTAGTTGTGGACGAAGGTTTTGCTGTTTCGTTGGCAGCGGAAGTGGTGGAGCCCGTGGATGTCGTGTGTTTTTCCGCATTTGCATGTAGGGGCAGATTGGGGGCTATAGAGGGGAAGGAGGAGTTTGCGTTTGAGGCTGATGATGAAGTCGGGGTTGCTGAGGCGGTGGCTGGGGTTGCTGCGGCACATGTGGATGAGCGGGTATGACATGTGGGGCGAGAGGACGCCTGGAAGGAGGTGGCGCAGATCTGACGGTGTTTCATTGTAGATGAGCTCGACGGTGGTGTGGCTGGAATGCATGCGAAGGCGGCCACGCGCGCTGTTGAGTGAGGTACGGGTGAGGAGGTGGTTGATGCGTTGGTCGGCTGGAACATGATGCGAGACTGCAATTAATGCGATGGTTGGGAGCGCGTGTTGGAAGCGAAGGAGTGTGTGGGAAGTTGGGTTGGAGGCGAGATGGTATAGTGATGTGATTGCTTGCGGGAGGTGGAAGTTGGGGGCTTCTTTGTGGAGGCGGAAGCCATACGTAGCGGATCTGGTTGCCATGGCCATTGTGAGGACGAAGTCGGGGATAGCTCGAGCAGAAGGACGTGGGATGCCGAGTCCGCCGAGGCTGAGACTGCCTTGGGCGATGAAGGTGGAGTGGGAAGGTAAGCTGGAGTCGAGGTTGAGGAGATTCTTGAAGAAGGTGGAGATGAGGCTGTTAGTAGCATCGATGAGGTGTCCCTGCCAGGCTTGCCAGCCCACGTCTCCCAAGTTGTAGTCGAGAGGAAGGTGGTGGAGGACGTCGTATCCCAGTAGGTGTGGGATTTTGTGGATGGTGCATTGGGCAAAGAGTCGGAGGCGCGTTTGAAGGTCTGGGACTGTTTCGGTGAGCTTGTTTGCGTCGATGATGGCAGCGAGGATGCGTTCGTTGAAGAACTGTTGGGCAAACTTGGGAGAGCCAACTGGTGCGCCGAGGAGGCGGCATCCTTCGAGGAGTTCGACTCCGATGGGAGGGTCGGTTGGGCTGGGGCCGGCGGTGACGGAGTAGGTGTTGATTGCTGCTTGTAGTTCGTCGGCGAGGGATGGGTTGGTGAAGCGGATGGCTGGGATGGGAGATGTGCCATTGGTGGAGGTGAGGATGCGAGTCTTGAAGCGGTTGAGCTGGCATCCGCGGTTGGGAGCTAGTCTGTTGAGTTCGCGGAAGAAGAATTCGATGTCGACGAGGGGGACGACTTTGGTGCTGTCGTCAACGAAGGCAGTGATAATGGTGACGGAGCCTAGTCCATCATCTCCTAGGTCTCCATTGAGGACACGGTTGGCTGCGCGCTGGTTGAGGGAGGCCTGGAGTGGTTCAAGGACGCGGTTGAATACTAGGGCGGCAAAGATGGAGGAGAGGGGGCAACCTTGATTCACTCCTTCCTCCATTGCGAGTTGGAACCAATCACCTGAGCCGTGTTGGTAGTGGACGGTACCTGGCTGTTGATAGAGGAGGTCGGCGATGGGAGTGAGTTCAGGGAGGTGGCTGCGTAAGCAGTCTCGAAGTTCCTCTCTAGAGATGAGGTTGAACATGTTTTTCATATCGGTGAAGACGACGGCTCTGGTGGGGAGTTCGCCTTTTGATTGAGGTGCGGTGATGAATTTTTCGATGGCAAGTTGTGTTGTTTTGATGGCGAAGTCTTGGCCATTGGGGACGCCCACTGCGTAGTTGAGGGGGAGGAGGATATGGGCGAGACGAGATTTGAAGGTTCTGGCGATGTGGTTGCCAATGATACGACGGACGGCGGTGGGGACTCCGATTGGGCGTAGTTTGGATGGATCATCGGGGTCTTTGTGGAGGCAAAAGAGGTAGGTGTCGCGGAGGTATGGAGCTATTTCGGATGGGATTTTGGCAGTGAAGATGGCATTGAAGAAGAAGTAAAGGTCTGCGTTGACGACCTCGTTGTTGAGTCGGACAAGGCGGCGAAATGCGTCGATGGAGTCGGCGATGATGCCGTTCGCCTTACCTCCAGGAAGAGATTTGATTGTAGCGCAGATGTCACCTGGAAGAGAGTAGTCTGGCGGCTGGGATGGAGGCGATGGGGGATGGATGGGTGGAAGGGGCGCTGAGTAGAGGCCTTCGATGATTGCCTCGTTGGCATGGGAGATGGTTGCTTTGGTTTGGGTGCTGGTGGCGCGCTTGTTGGCGGTGCGCCAGTTGTCGTTGTCGGCGGCGTGTTGGATGGCACGATTATGGGATGCAGGAGTGGCTGGGGTGGTGGATGTGGGGCGGCTGACAATGGAATGTGCTGAATCCCATAGTTCTTCGATGTGGCCGCTGCGGAAGGAGGCAATGCGCTCTGCGATGGTTTCCTGGATGCTCCCACCGTCTCTGTTGGTTGAGGCAGTGGGGTGGAGGATGAGCAACTCGAGGTGGAGGAAGAGCCACCAGAATGGGGTTGGGTTGCATTCGGCGCTTTCGGAGGCGTGGGCGAGGTAGATGGAACGGAGGAGACCGGCTTGGAGTTGGGTGAAGGCTGTTGCGTTGCGACCTTTCAAGAAGTGGTGCCAGCTGTGACGGAAGTTGGGAGGGGTGACTTGGTGGTGTTGGGAGATGAAAGTGAAGGCGGAGGACCAAGTGGAGGAGAGGTCGGGACGATTCAGGTTGGTGACGATGGTGTCAAGGACGATGGACAGTGTGGAAGTAGATGGAGTTGATGGTGGGGAAGGATGGAGTTGAGCTTGGTGGCGGGTGAAGGCTGATTGAGAAGTGAAGATGGAGTCGCGTGGGCGACTCGCGCAATTTGGATGGGAACAGATGTAGAGACCGACGCGTTGACAAGTTGACATGTTGATGAAGGTTGGAAGGCAGCTGGGGTGGGAGCTAAGGATGTGGCGTTTGGTGGCATTGGCGTCGTGCATTAGTGAGGAGCACCCGGGAATGGGGCAAGGGAGGCGATTAAAATTGCTTGTTGGAGTCGAGGATCCAATCCATTACCTTGTTTCGCAGTTGGTTGCGTGTAATGGTGGTATCCTGGATGAGGGCGTTGAAGGTTTCAAGATGGTCGGTGGGGACGATGCGGCGTAGGTTGGAGATATCGTCGGTTGTAGCTGTTGCGTTGGGGGCGGCTGATGATGCGTTGGGATTTGGGACGGACGATGATGCGCTGTTGATGGAAACTTGGGAGGTAGGCGAGGAGTCGGTGTTTTGAGATAGTCGCATGTTGGGGCAGGAGGCGATGTGGGAGGAGAGCATATCCGGGTGAAAAAGTTGCTTGCATCCGGTGCACATATCTGTGGAGTACTCATGAAGTTTGGTTCGATCTAGTTGGCGAAAGATCATGCTGTGGAAGTGGTTGATGTGGTGTTGGTACTCTGCAGAAGACCCATTAAAGTAGTCGATGTTGATATCTGATGAGAATTCGCAGTCTTTGCATGGACAGCGAGTTGGAGCGTCGTTGTGGGGAGCTGGGTAGGGCTCGTAGAGGAGGGAGAGTGGCTGGGCAGAGGTGAGGTTGGGCAGATTTGGAACTAGGGTTGGTGCGAGCTGGTTGTCTGTGGTGGCAGGGTTGGCGAAGAGGGTGCCGTAGACTTTGAGGGCAGTTGGCACATCGAGGTAAGTGAGATACGCCCACTGGCGGCCATTGGGGTGGTTGGCGACACTAGCTCGGAGGACCACGGATGTAGGCTTGGAATTGGCATATTTGGTGGCATGAAGGAGGCTTGTGACCATGTCGGTGACTTGCGTGGTAGTGTTGGAGGCATTAACGGAGAGGCGAATGGTGGCCATCGGTGGGTCGGAGGTGGGGGGAGTTGAGGAAGGTGGTTGGTTGGAGGGACGACTCTTTTTGGGAGGTTGTTGAGTTGAAAGGTTGAGTTGGCATGTGGCTTCGCTGATGATGCTCATGTCGTCTGGTGCTGTTTGCACGGTGTGGACCGGTGCGTCGGGATTCGGAGATGCGGTGGAAGGAGATTGAGGGGAAGGGTGCTGGGTCGAAGGAGCTGAATTGCGCTTGCGTGAGATGGGTTGTGTGCTGGTGACGGCGCTGCGTAGGTGGTGGTTTGCCGCGTCGGAGGGGCACCACGTAAATTCGTGAAGGTTGGCCTTGGATGAAGACAAATTGGGGGTGATGATGGTGCGTTGGACAGTTGCGGAGCGGTTTGTGACGTTGGTTTCGTGAAGTGGAGTGTTGTTGCGGTACGCTTCGGCTGCTTCGGGGGTGTCGACGCCTGGGTAGTAACTGGCAAGGATTTGGTAGCCTTCTTCTTTGGAGGAGACACGTCTGCAGCGGTGATGTGAGACGCCGTCGATGAATGGGCGGAGGTCATCAAAGGTGCATTCGTAGACTCCCATGAGGGCGCCGCCTCCTTTGCCGTTGATGAGGACGTAGTTTTTTGTGCTTGTTGTCTGGTGGAGCAAGGAGGTTTGGAGGCGGAGGAAGGGCGAGTTGGCAGAGCTGGAAGAGATGGAAGAAGTGGAAGCGGCTGCGAGGGATGACTTGGCTGCGGGCTTTGAAGGGGGAGAGGGCATGGAGGGGAGGTAGGGCTGGAAGGCTGGGATGGTGGAGATTGTGTGTTGGACAGAGGCAGTGTTGTACTGTTTGGTTTCGAACGATGTTTGGAAGTAGAAGGTGAAGGTGGTGGAGGAATTATGGTGAGAGTGGGGGAGAATCGCCTTGCAGTTTGGGAGTGCTGAGACTAGTTGGTGTAGGATGTAGTCGGAAGAGAGTACATTGTTGGACATGTTGATGCCGTGGACAACAATGATGGAG
This sequence comes from Mediolabrus comicus, assembly GCA_036940125.1. Taxonomy (NCBI): domain Eukaryota; phylum Bacillariophyta; class Thalassiosirophyceae; order Thalassiosirales; family Thalassiosiraceae; genus Mediolabrus; species Mediolabrus comicus. Next base: position 4,988 of record JALLBI010000395.1, read on the forward strand.
GTCATTGCTGCTTTGGAGTCCTGGCTCACTGTGTTGAGGAGTTTCTCATTGCTTTTGCCCGGTGCGAAGGAGGCAAAGTAGGCTCGGAGGGGCGGAGTGGATGGGATGCCGGCGGATGGAGGTTGGGGATTGAAGGTGAATGAGCTGAGAGCATTTTCGCCGTCGGTGAAGGCTTCAGATAGTGCTGTTGCAAGGGCTTCGCAGTTGGTAGATACAGCGACACCCAGGAAGTTGATTTGGGATTCGTTTTTGGTGCGGAGGATTTTGATGGAGATTGCTGACTTAATTAGGTGTGGATTTTCGCACTGGAGGATGCCTGGTGCTGTTTTTCCATTGCGTTCGGAGGCCGCACGTGCTGCGTTGTACAAACGGAGGCCTAGAGCTTGTAGTGTCGTGGTGGTATTGACGGAGGGGTCAGTTTGCATAATGCGGGGGGTGACACCGCTGATGACTCCAATTGTTTTTTGGTAGGTTGCGTTGACAGCTTCGGAGAAGAAGGAGATGGCCCCATCGGTGATGAGAGAGGGGATGGCTGAGAGGGTGGGTCGTTGTTGGTTGGAGTAGAGGGAGGAGAGGAAGGCCTCGATGTCGGCGAAGTCTTGTGCAGGGAAGGTGAAGGAGGTGGTGTTGTAGTTGGCGCATGAAGCTGGTGAGATGCGGAGGTAGGCGCGGGGGCGGCCATTTTTTGCTTGGTGGGGTGTTTGGAAGGCCTCACATTGGAGGATGTCCACTGGAGTGGCGGGGAGATTTGCAGCAAGAAGGTTGGAGAAGATGCTGTGGAGTTGGGCAATGGCTTTGGTGAAGGCGAGCGTTTCATCCGGAGATAAATTGGACTTTGCTGTTGGGAAAGGAGATGATAAGGACCTTCCAAAAGTGTCCTTCATCATGGACACAAAGGACTATCCATCGTTCGTTGCAGAGCAATACCATCAATTTCATGATGGTTTTAATTTCGGAGAGAACTATCCAAACAGTTACAATAGTCTAGCTGCAACATTTGCAAAGAAGGGAGAAGACTTTGGACAATGTCCAAACGGAATGCTTGGGGTGGGCTTAGCAGGGCTATAGAAGAGAAGAAAGGTTAAACTGGTTTGATAGAGTAATACGAAGATGGTTACTTCTTCTTATTATTCTTTTTGCCCTTCTTGCCTTTCCCTTTCTTCTTCTTTTTGCTTCCAGCTATTCTCTCCTCTTCCATCAACTTGATTTGCTCCATCCGTTGCCTATACTCTTCTTGCTTTTGTTCTTCTTCTAGCCTCCGTTTCAGTTCTAGCCTCCGATTCTCTGCTCGTTTATGCTGCTCGTCTGCTAACCACCTCAAAGTAACATTCTCCTTTTCTATATCTTGTTGTGCTTTCATCTGTAGCATTGCTGTCTCATGCTCGAGCTTCTTTGCTTCTTCTTCTTTCTTTTGCTGTTCGTGGAATAACTTTCTATTGCTAGTCAAAACGTTTTCCATCGACTGAACATCACATTCGGCAAAGTTGTTATATCCAATTTTAATATAGGTCAAAGTCTTGTTGTTCACTACAGCTTTGGCAAGAGCAACTCCAGCTTCACGGCCTATATTACACCGCCACAAGCTCAGTGTTTGAAGAGTAGTGTTAGCTTCTAAAGACTTTGCCAACTCAAAGAAGCACTCAGTACTAGTACCAAAAGAAGTTAATGGATTTTCGTCTAGGCTCAAATACTGCAGCGACGAATTGCTTTCAAGTAGCAAAGCAGCAAGTGCACGACAAGTCTTTGGCCCAAATCCATTACCACCTATTTCCAGCCGAACTGTAGATGGAGGAAGAGATCGAATTATGGCCTCCCCTTGCGCATCTGAAAGCGATAGATTGCTCACATCTAATGAACAAGTCGTTTCATCGATTTTATCCAACCATTCTGAAACATCAACAGCGGTGCTTTCCCCGCATTCATTCTTTACGTTCTCAACGTCATTCATATTCATTCATTAGATAGTATGTTGCCGAGAGGAGAATCGAACCTTAAAGGAGGCTCTCTGACAGTTTGGCTGTTACTAATTTGTTTAGACTCTCTTGTCAAGAAGTTCCGCGAAGCTGACGCCCATAAAGATTTGATTGATTCCTGGCGGGCTGATCACGACCTTCAAAAAAGTATTACAATAACCTTTATAATTATCACTCTATCACTGGACCCAAGTCACTCTCAAATACCCATTACCAATACAATTTAAGCCGCAGCTTTGTAGGACAGATCATCACCATGCTCACCTACCCATTCAGCATTATCGAACGGATCTCCGCTCCAAGCATACTGGAATGCCTTCTCTGGATCAAAGCTAGATGGATCATCAATCCTATCTTCAATATCTTTCTTGAAATGTCGGATTAATCCTTGCACTGGCCAGGCAGCAGCATCTCCCAGAGCGCAAATGGTATGACCTTCAATCTGTCGACTAATCTCCTCAAGCATGGGAATTTCACGCTTGTCTGCATCTCCTTTCTCCATACGGATTAGAATATCTTCCAACCATGATGTTCCCTCTCGACAGGGAGTGCACTGTCCACAGGACTCGTGCTTGTAAAAGTGAGATAATCGTCGAATCGCACCTACCATGTCGACGGAGTCGTCAAACATTGTTACGGCAGCTGTTCCCAAACCTGATCCCTTGGCACGTAAATCATCAAATTCCATCAAGGCCTCATCACACTGTGCTTTATTGAGGACAGGAACGGACGACCCACCGGGAATACATGCTTGGAGTGTATTCCATCCATTTCTCATCCCTCCACAGTGCTTTTCAATCAGTTCTTGGAGTGGAATAGACATTGCCTCCTCTACAACGATTGGGTTCTTCACATGACCAGAGATGGCAAAGAGTTTCGTTCCCCTGTTATTGGGGTTACCAAAACCGGCAAACCAAGATGATCCACGACGCAAAATTGTTGGGGAGACGGCAACTGTCTCTACATTGGTTACAGTGGAGGGACACCCAAACAAACCCACACCGGCTGGGAACGGAGGCTTAAGACGAGGCTTGCCCTGTCGTCCCTCAAGACTTTCAATTAGTGCAGTCTCCTCTCCACAAATGTATGCCCCCGCTCCACGGTGGAGGTAAACATCAAAGTCATATCCCGACCCGCAGGCATTCTTCCCAATCAAACCAGCAGAATAGGCCTCATGAATTGCCTCATCTAACACAACTGCCTCATTAAAATACTCCCCCCTAATATAAATGTATGCCGCACGAGCCCTCATGGCATACCCGGCAAGAAGACACCCCTCAATCAACTTATGTGGATCCTTCCTCATAATTTCCCTATCCTTACATGTTCCCGGTTCACTCTCATCGGCATTCACAACCAAAAAACTTGGACGGCCATCACTTTCCTTGGGCATAAAACTCCATTTTAATCCCGAGGGGAAGCCAGCCCCCCCTCGTCCACGCAGCCCGGAGTCTTTAATCTCTTGAACAATCCAATCGGGTCCCATGTGCATAATTTCTTTGGTTAGATGATAATCACCCCGTTTGAGTGCATCCTTGAGACGCCAATCTTGTTCTCCGTAGAGGTTGGTAAAGATACGGTCTTGATCTGATAGTCCTCCGTAGGCACTGTTTAAGGTTATATTTGATGTAGGGATAGATGTTAATCATTTGAACGACAGAAGAGTTATTAGAACACGAATTGAAATTTCCATTGAATATTAAAGGCAGATAGCCGATGGCGATATAACAAAAGCAACATCTTCTCCCATCCAAATGTCATCAGAAATCACTCACCCCGTCCCAGCTAACAAATCGGCACGTGTCTTTGTTGACATGGACCTTAAAGAGTTGGTGACCCGAGGGGTCATGGCCCTCCTAGCGGACGATAGGAGTGCTGTCGACATGGTTGTTTTATGCGGCGCGCGAGAGAACCATCACCAGCCAAGGTTCACTAAACGAGGTGTGTTTTTTAGGAGTAAGATAAACATTACTTGAAGTAGACCCTGTTAAAAGCCCATGTACAGGGGTTCTTTGCCCACCACAATCGCTACGGCATCGCCAATCGCCACGCCACCTCTTCCTCACTCTTTTGTTCTTCTCACCTCTCCGACCATGTTGACACAAGTTATTGCTCAAAGTACCACGCAGAAGAAGATGGCGGACAAGTTGTCGCCGGATGACAGCGGTGGTGATGATTGGATAAAGCATCTGATCGGATTTGCTGCTCAATGTGAAAACGAAGGACTCTTCGGACTAGCGAAGGCAACTGTAGATCAGACGACAAGCTTAACTTTTCAACTAGCCTCGGCGGTAACTTCGACAGCATGCCATATTGTATCGGAAGCTACACATGCCCTGATTCATCGTCAACCGGATGAATCATCATACATTCTACCATTGCATTATACACACCATCACCACTACCAAGATGAAAAGTTGAAACGGAAAGAAAAGGATGAACAAAATAATAATGAAGCTCCATTTTTACTCAAACTTGCTTTTCAAGTTTCAGACATCATGTTGGCTACAATATCACCTGTATTATCAAATAATAATGGAAGGGGCTACGTTGAATATACAGGTTCTACCATACGATTGATCGAAGATGATGCCGATGATATGATCAGTACTAGAAGTATATCATCATTTTGCTCATTGAACAATAACGACACTTTTCATGATGCATATTCCTGTGATTGGGATAATGACAACAATAGTGTTTATTTTGATGCAAATGCTACTGCTTCGACATGCTCCGAAAGTGATAGTACAAATGAAGATGAGATAACCGAATCTATTGACAAATCATCTTCATTTGACTCAGATGAGTCTCAATCTTGCATTATTGAATCTTTACCTGAGAGCATGCTGCAGGCTGCGGATGCAGCAGCAGGACCTTCACATACTTTNGTTTTAAGCTTGGTAATGAGAACAGCGAAGCTTCTGTCCGACCCGTATTAGATGGACTAATACGTCACTCACTCGAGCTCATATCATCAGAAAACTCTCTTGATTGGCAACCAGATGACACCACCAAAAAGATTCTTCAGCGGTACGGACACGCATCATATGATAACAATCAATGGGTGCAAACACTTGAAAATGAAGTACTCAAATGGACCACACAAGTAGACAATACTCCAATGTTGCGAACTCAAGGAATTATCAACATGACACCTACTCAGATTAATGATCTCTTGTTGGATTGTTCAAGAGTCAAAGAATACAATAAATGTTCCCTAGAGAAGAGAGATTTATGTACCCTTCCCTCATCATCATCATGTGGTGGTGAAACCAGAATAGTTGAACATGTAATGCAAATACCGCTGGTTGGAGGAAAGGTAGAGACACTGTCTCTGACTCATTCGAGACCACTCCAGAGTTTTACTGATGGTAGTGTCGAATATGAGGAAGGCTTTGTGATTGTTTCTCGATCAGTCAAGAAGGAGCTCAATGATACCGTTGACAATCCATGTTTCTCAGTAAGCAAGCTTCGATCTATTGTCGGGACGGAGAAGACTGAATTAACGACACTGACCAGCATATCATCGTTACCAATACCTCAGTTTCTCATGCATCGAGTAGCATTCTACGGAGCAGATGATTTCTTTGGCAATCTACGTAAGATATGTTCTTAAGGAAGAGTATAAACGACTTTGTTTTTCCCTTCGATATCAAGCGTTGCGACTTTTGCTCTGTCATCTCTTTCACATAACCATTGCACTAAGTGTTCATATGTTTTCACTCGAGTGCCGTTGCGAAGTTTCCTACAAGAGAATATTTCTGAATATACGCAGCACGGAACGATACACCATGGGATATTTAGGGCCGATGCAAACTCAACTATCTCTCCTGCAGCTTGATCACAATGTAAGCCTACNGTCAATCCTTTTGATGTCCATGAAATCTTCCTCGCCCTGTCAAGCTGACTTTGATACCAAACATCTGCAGCTTCTCCACTGCTAGCATTCATAAAGTCGATTGTTTCTTTACCATCTAAGAAGCATCTCATGTGTTTTGGACTTTCTGATAGACGCAATTTACATCCATCTTCACATGCAGGATACCATTTGGAAAAGACAGGTCCAGTCCGCTTTGGTTCGAAGAGTCCCTTCTTCCATTTGCTTTGGACTAGACTAAGACTCAATGGACGCGGATCAACAACAACGCATTCTTTCACACCTGTAAGATTGATGAGTTCCCATGCCAATTCACCTTTCCCACCAGCTGCATCGATAATGGTACAGTCTTGTCGATTGAGATAGTTCATTCCGTAAGTTTGCATGAGAAATATTCGAAAGACAGAGTTTTTGTGTTGATTCCTAACAAAGTGTCTCCGACCTCCCCATCGTTGTTTGTCTAGAGTTGAATCTTTTCCCTTTTGATTGTCACAATGTCGAAATGCACATAAACCCATTCTGAGAGACGGACATCTCCCAAGGCGCATCCAATGTCGACATATCGGTGGCGGAGGGAGGTTTGTTCTGTAGCAGGTTTCGTGACCCCATGATATTTTTGTAGTGGTGCTTTCACCATTATCGGGACCTATGCAAAACATTCGATCGCCTGGCAATATGCTTGACTGGCAAACGGCACAAGGAACTTCATATCGGCTGATTGTGCATTGAGGAGAAGAAGACAGCTCCTCATCCATTCCTATAAAATTATCTTCTTCTGCCATAATGTTTGACATGATGTGTGCATCTCCAGTCAGATGCTTTTAGCTCTACAACCGACCGATGCACTACTGTGTATTGGATCAAACTATCTATGGACTTGTTGCTTCATTTGCAACATAGCTCGCTCAATCCTCGATCGATCAAAAGCAAGAAGCAAGCAAGAAAAACCAGCAAA